>CAXKVY010002667.1:0-51089 GCA_964058915.1 Tetropium fuscum
TGAATATACTTTTCCTGTGAAAGGAAATTCACATTTCCTTAACATCTCCATTCTTTGAATTCCGTCATCTCGTTGTAATCCGTAGAACGAGTATTCACCATTAACTTGTCTATTTTCTACTGACTTATTCCGCTTCTGACACCAATTGTTACGCCACTGAGTTCTTAAAATAAGTGAGTAGTGTCCAGAATCCAAATACCTACACTTTACTAACTTCCAAACACAAGTCACAACTGTTTACAATGATAAATTACGACTGAACACTTTTAATTATATGTTACTAAGTCTTGTCTCTAAGAGCATTAAAACTAAACTGACTAATGTAGCGATCGGCTGGTCTTTATATACTATTTTCAAGGCTCTGTAAAGTTCTAGAAGCGTTTACAATATTCTATCCCATTCTAAATTGTTCTCAATTATTCCATCTCGTTCTAGATTGTATACAAGGCATCTCGAGGAATTCTGCAGGGGATAATTCATATACCGCAACTAAATAAATGGGGCCAGGGCTGTATCTTAGTTATTTGAAGTCCTAGAAGGTCCTAGAGTCCCAGAGGCAGTTCGTCCTTGGGGGGTTGTATTTGGCACCCCCAGATACTATGTTGTCATATCGTCGGGTGTGATGTTGCCAAATGGTTCCGTTTTCCCCTAGATCTAGGGATTTTTAATATATCGTGCACAATCGTTTCTAACGATTCCGTAACATTACTTTTTGGAGCAAGTTGCACTGTTATTTTGCACGTGTTTGTTACACGTATATCTGGACGCAAGACAATTTTACACTTTTCTTGTGCAACTTTTCTTGCATTGACAGCGCAAACAAATTTCTTAAGCGACAGTAAACAATAACAACACACCACACAGCACTTGCCATAAACATAACCTCACTTTTCTAATAAATAAACCAAAGGGGATTGGTTAGTTTTTATACTAACCAACGAGTTGCTTATTATGTATTACTAGCAATATTAAGTATTAAAAAATAAAGCCATAAACATAACCTCACTTTTCTAATAAATAAACCAAAGGGGATTGGTTAGTTTTTATACTAACCAACGAGTTGCTTATTATGTATTACTAGCAATATTAAGTATTAAAAAATGAAGCCAAAAACAGCGGTAAATTTCTACACTTTTATTCCGGTTCGTACTTTCGCGATAAATCTTCAATAGTTTGTAAACTAGCTGGATAATATACAAATCAACCAATATTAGTAGCTATTTTAGTAGAAATATATATATATATATATATATATATATATATATATATATATATATATATATATATATATATATATATATATATATATATATATACATATATATATATATATATATATATATATATATATATATATATATATATATATATATATATATATATATATATATATATATATATATATATATATATATATATATATATATATATATATATATTGTGAAAAGTAATCTTGGGTTTGTAGCATTTCATTACATAGAGAAATAAGCAAATAGACGAATAAGAAGGAAGATACACTTACCAGTGCTACATCTGGACATACACACGGAAACGAACCACTTAGAAGTTGTACAAGTTCTTTCACCTTTATTGAGGATCTTCAGAGCAGTGCACGATTTGTTTCATTGATCATTTATACTTGAATTTAAAATATTAATACTCCTGCAGTGACGTTTTATGACATTAGTTTTTGACGGAACTCAAATTCTTAGAATACACAAACCTAGTCTACTATTTATATTTGTTCTATTTGAACATATTATATATAAAAGCATTAGGCATACAGTTATTCAGAAGATGTTAAACTTTAAAATGCATAAAATCTTGTTGAACCTATTAAAAAACAACTACTTCTTCCAACTATGTGCTAGAGAATATTGAATTATATATACAATAGAGTTTTGAAGCATTCAAAGAGGGAGTGATACAGAAATTGCTTGCTTAGTCAAAACTAAAATCATTTGTCGGTCTTAAGTATTAATTGTTTTTTTCGAAAATTAGAAAAAAAATAGTTTTGACTATTCACCTTGCTCTGTATTATTGTCAGATATTGTGAAATATGGTGTATTTATCTTATTTACTGAAGACACAGGGGAATTTTCCACAGCAGGGACGCGGTAATAGCTCCGCTGAACTAAGAATATCATCAAGTTATTTTCCTAAAAAATTTTAACTATTTTCTATATCCAGTTTTTACATTATCACACGGAATGTCTAGGGGAATGAAATAATTTCGGACACCAGTGTATTCCTATGCGACAAATCTCGATTGTACTATTGAACTAAGGGTGATATGACGTTATTTTCCTCGAAATATGAGCTTTTTTCTATTTCCGGTTTTCGTTTTATAACACCTAGTATCCAGCGACGAAAATAATTTCAGACGCCACTGTATTCGTCTACGACTAATTGGGAAGATTCAGTGGAACCATTGCATCATGTCACCCTACATGATGCAATTTTCCTTATAAATATAAACTTTTTTCTATTTCCGGTTTTTTATTAATTTATAATACGTTATCTATGGACAAAAATATTTTCGGACGCCATTGTATTCGTTTGCGACAAATCTGGTATATACCGTTGAACTAAGGATATCATCAAGTTATCAATAACGGCTCTTATTTCAGGGTTTGGTACTTAGGTGGGTTCGTGAAATGATTCAAAGCCCCTGGTACACGATTCCGTTTAAAGTCCGCTAAAAGTACACAAAGGCAAGGTTAGTTATTAGAAAATAGGAATATTATGGGGCGCGATGTTTTCACACGGCGAACCTGTTGCATGCTTACATACGAATCTTGACTCTACTGGGCCACGCCACCCCGCCACGCGTAGATTTTTGCAGGTACCACGCAGTCTGGCCCTTTCCCCTCTCCTCTTCGGCACCCTCATTGGCACCATAGGTGGCATTACAGCATTAATTATATTTTATTTGACATGACATTGACATTGACATTTGGTGTTTTTTAAACAGGTCAAAAAAAATTGATGTACCTACATTGAGCCGTGCGTAAGGAATAATACAGTTTTTGCTCATTAAGTATTTATTGAAATCTATTTTACATTGTAAGCACAGAAATCAACATGAAATGCTGGCGTTGCTGTCGAGCAGAACCTATGGTAGTTTTTAGTTGAGGTATCTTAATAATAATATTCGCATCTTCCACTACATAAATTTCAGCGGACTAATTTAATTTGAGTCCAATACCTTGTTTAAGTAAATTACATTTAGTTCTTGATTTTCTTTTGAAACAACCTTGGCAACATAATGGCTTTCCGATTTTTTGCTGCATATTTTTACTAAAATATAATTTCCCCACCTCAATAGTTTCTGTTTCCAGCTCTTGCTCCAATCTTTTTGCTTCCACTTCTTTTTATAAACTTATATCATCATCTGAATTTGAGGGTATGTCTGTTTTACTGAAAGTCTCCGAGCTAGTAGAATCATCCAAAAGTGGTTTGTTCGTATAAACTTGTCTTTTTAAAAATTTTCAAGTTTAGTTTTGGTTTTAAGTTTCGCCAGTTCTATCTCCTCCTTTTCAGGTGTGTCACTCAAAGGTAGTGACTTACCTTTTGCCCTACCACCCCTCGTTTGTTTCCTCGCTTGCGCCTTCGGAAAGGGCTACAGAGCTTCTGGGGTTACAGTAACAATAGGTTCATTTTGTAAATTAGTCATGTCACTTATAGATCTGAAACTAGTTATATTTCTTGGGGTGAAACTGAGTGGAAACGCCTTTCAACCATTTCAGCAATTTCGTAAATACTAAGAGGCTTTACACTGTTATCAGATAGGAGTTATCTACCTCTCATATACAGCCGAATTATAATGTTTTAAATATTACAGTTCGGTCCAAGGGCTACATTTTGTGGCTTGTATGTGAGTGGAAGGTAGGTAATGTTATTCCAACTTCTTTGCGTTTAGTTATGACAGGTACATAAACGTGAATGTCATGATTGTCGTAGCAGTAAGAGAGGGTCAGCAAGTGAGGGTCTTGAGTATGACTAATAAAATGTCCCAAGAATTTTAGGAAGAGTCCTTCGTTTGTCAAACCTGGTGGAGCAGCTGCCCATATCGACCCTGAGGGAGCTTACTTCATCATATATTATGTTCCTTGAAATTTACGTGAGGGAAAATAATAATAATATTTCCAATCGCGTTGATAGCGGCAATCATCGTAACATTTACGCCCCTTTCACTAGAGGTCATACTTCCTATTTATTTTACGCCTTTTGGAGCTAGTACATTCGGACATGAACTGTGGTTATCCTTGTTGCGTCACAGTTCCAAATGCGGCTTTCTGGAAAATTTTCCTTTTCTAGAACTTGCTTGTAGCTTTCAAAGAAAGTTGATACTGTAGCCTTATTAAAACCAGTGGACCTTGCAAGACTAGTCGCCTCCGGTTTAAGTAACGATAACTCATTATTATAGGATCTACGGAAATATATCAACTATGATTTTCCAGCTTTTTTTATTAATATCAAGTAACAATAATAACAAGAAGCCATAGAAACCGCGAGTTGGCATACAGCTGCTCTGAATAATAGTACAAAATGCCAATACGCGCTCGGCGTCCTTACTAATTTTCTATGGTCGGTCGTCTACAAAGGAATGTTGCTTAAGGCTGTTCTAAAAATAATAAAGCTAAGAAGAAATATACAGTATTCAGAGATAAAAATACTAAATATCCTACTTATATATACCTAATTCATACCCCATAACTACCTAAGGGTTTAACTCATGTCTAAACCAAGCTTATGCGATCTTTTGTGTTAATCCTAAACTCAATATAAACACTAGATAGTTAATACCAGTAGTTCTAATAAGTATTATAGATAGTTGACTTACCGCGTATAGGAAAAACTGCAGTTGTCACATTGTCAAATTGTCACATTGTCAGTTGTCAAATTTCTCAATATTCAATTAAAATATCAAATTTCACAATACTGTATAAAAGTTTTATATAGTGCTGTTTTAATGTGATTGTGATACAATATAATATCGGCGAACGATAGAAAATATTCCAAAACGTAGGCACTACCGATTGGCAAGTGAGAAAAAAATAATTTTACGAATATTTTACTGCATACAATCACCCTCATCGTGACAAGGGTGAATTGTGTATATGTGTTCGAATCAAAGTCAAGCATATTTACACTTTTAAGAGAAGAAAATATACATGGAAGTGTACAGCCACCGAAACCAAAAAGCGGTCGAAATAAGATTGTAATGGACGAAGATGCAAAAAATGCGATACATCTACATACGTCTACGGTTTCTTCAGAAATAACTAATCGTCCACTTTAGATAAGGTATAAAAAGTAGACATAAAGCGTATTCTTATAGAAATATATGAAATAGTTGGTTGGCGGATGGATTGATTATCTTCGAAAAATAAGGAAGTTTCGAAACGAAGGGCGGAAAATTTATTACAATATTGCAACATGTGTCAACGAAGGACACACCGAGAAGAGAATCTAGCAGGATGGAAACGTGATAAAATGCATGGCAAGAAAAGGTCGCCGTTTATTCATAACACATATTGGTAGTGATGGTGGATTTTTGCGTAATGGAGAATTTATATTTCAATCTAAGAAGACCGGAGATTACCACGAGGAAATGTAACTACGTACCACGTGAAAATTCCGAGGTATACGAGAAATGGTTTGCCAGCGTACTAAACATTTGGAATCAGGAAGTGTCGTGGTTATGGATAATGCGCATTATCATGAAAATGCGAACAAACACCCCTACAATCACGGAGAAAGAAGAATTCAAGAATGGTTAACAGAAAAGGGCATTCCTTACCAAGAAAATTACTTGAAGGCGGAATTATTGCAAGATGCTAAGGTGCATGTTCAAAAATATCAGAAACTGGCTGACGATGAACTGGCATTGACGCATATTGTTGAGATTACCTCCTTATCACTGCGAATCGAACCCCATTGAGTAGGTCTGAGCCCAAGTAAAAGGGAAAGTGACGAGAGTGAATCGAACTTTTAAATTAGCTGACTGTAGATTGGCACCTTCGACGAGCAAGCGAAAAAGGCAGAAAATTGACAGAAGTGTATTAATCACGTGATGAAATAGGACAGATAATGTGGGATGTGGATTTGGCGGTTGATCAAGCCATAGAACCCATTGTGATTAATATTGAAAATGGTGATAGCGACAGTGAAGTTGAATGTGGAAAAGCAAAATGGAAAGTGGAAAATGGAAAGTGGAAAGTGACTGAAAATAGTGATAGATTATAATATTATTAAATAGTGGTATTAATTATAAGTATTAAGGTATTAAGGTGTAAGGTATTAAGGTACTTTTATATTTTGCTGTGAATTTTTTTCTTTATTTTTGGATATGTGATTTATTTTATTTGTCTTGTTTTTATTTTTTGTTGAGAATTTTATTTTTACGTTTTCAAGTTTATTTTTCACGGCTACTTAGCTGTTTTGTACATATTTATTTTTGTTTCTTGTGGGAAATATGACTACTGGGAACCACCCACTAAAAATTGGTAACGCGCTGAAAGCAATACTTTATGAGTAGTGTGAAAACTTCAACATCAGCATTCAACATCAGCTCTGGTGTTGAAAATATGCATATATAACTTTTTGTACTTTCAACCCCCTAAAAAAATGCCTACCGGGTTGCCGGTCGTTGAACTACACATACTTATTAGAAACTACAGCCTTTCTAATAAGTATGTGTAGTTCTAATAAGTATGTGTAGTATAACTCAAACAGGTTTACCAAAAGAATTGCATCAACTGTGGTATGAGAGTAATAAAGTGTCGCCCAGCAGCGGCGCCGTTTGGCAAGTGTATGAAAGAGTTTTGTAACAAAGGTTTCCCTTCCGTTTTCACATATAACAAAACAATATAAAGAAACTCCACCCCTTAGAGCATTTGCAATACTTGGGGGGTTTATTTGTCGCGTTTTGTTGAGATTTTATTGCTTTATTGCTAACTGATGATTATATCTTGTTAAGTTATAGATTACCTTCACGATGTCTACTAAAGTCTCGAGAAGATTGATGCATACAAATACATTAAAGGCTCTAAGTAGAACATATTCAACAGATAAACCAATAACTGACAGGCCTTACTCAACAGCTGTTGGTGTAATACCAGGAACATATGTTGAAAATGTATATGAACACACAGAGGAAAAGAAAATGTTTGTTCCGAAAGAATACAATCAGATACCAGGCCCAAAAGAGTTACCGATTATTGGTAATGCTTGGAGATTTGCTCCTCTAATAGGTAAGTAAACATACTGTTTATAAGCTTGAATTGTTTTAGTAAAATCGAGACACTCCCATTTTAATGTAGTAAGCATGATGGAAAGTAATGAAATATGATCCCAAAATTCAGTAGAACTAATAATAAATTCATGATACAAAGACAATGGTATATCAGCACGCAGTTGATGTGGCGACATCTCCAGTTACTCCGGAGTAAAATTAGATGTCTAGGATGTCGTTTTTTTGTGACGGTATAACTAAATGGGACATTCAACATCATTTAGAGCATAGTTGTGGCCATTCATTATGTGAATTACAACTTTTTTTAAACTAGGGACGAGTTTTGCAAATTAATTTCTTCACTGCCCGCGAAATAATTTGAAAAACACGTTTTTTGGAACATACATTGTACCATTAAATCAACGGCTCAGGATGTAATCATGAAATTTTGGGTACTTATAGGAAAACATTACAGTGCTTCCTATGGTAAAAATTAAGTTATTAAAATATGAGAGAGGTTTTTGAAAAATTAGTCATAAATACTACTGTCACTACTGTCGCTACTATCGCTACTGTCAAATATGTGCACGGAAAATTTCACCCTGCGGAGAGCTGTCAATTGTTAAGAATTTATATATGAATATATCGAATGAAATGTAGTCAAATCTATTGTAGTGGTGATCACTGCCAGTTATCCTGGCAGGGTCGCCATGTAGTGATTGTACAGTGTAGTGAGTGTACAGTGTACAGTGTAGTGAGTGTACAGTGTACAGTGTAGTGAGTGTACAGCGATTACAGCTTAACAACAATTAAGTGATGTCCGATTGACCTAGTTACCGGAACCGGAATATATATATAATTATATATATATATATATATATATATATATATATATATATATATATATATATATATATATATATATATATATATATATATATATATATATATATATATATATATATATATATATATATATATATTAATATATATATATATATATATATATATATATATATATATATATATATATATATATATATATATATATATATTAATATATATATATATATATATATATATATATATATATATTAATATATATATATATATATATATATATATATATATATATATATATATATATATATATATATATATATATATATATATATATATATATATATATATATGAATGATCAATGAAATAAATCGTATACTGCTCTGAAGATCCTCAAGAAAGGTGAAAGAACTTGTACAACTTCTAAGTGGTTCGTTTTCGTATGTATAGTGGTTCATTTCCGTATGCGTGTCCAGACATAGCACTGGTAAGTGTGTTTTCTTTCTTATTTGTCTATTTGCTTATTTCTATGTAATGAAATGCTACAAACCCAAGATTACTTTTCACAATATATATATATATATATATATATATATATATATATATATATATATATATATATATATATATATATATATATATATATATATATATTTATATATATATATATATATATATATATATATATATATATATATATATATATATATATATATATATATATATATATATATATATATATATATATATATATATATATATATATATATATATATATATATATATATATATATATATATATATATATATATATATATATATATATATATACATATATATATATATATATATATATATATATATATATATATATATATATATATATATATATATATATATATATATATATATATATATATATATATATATATATATATATATATATATATATATATATATATATATATATATATATATATATAATGTTTACCCAGGTCAGTACAATGGGTGTACATGACCTAGTTAGTATTATCTGGATATCTGGATATAAGATTCCTTTTCAGTCCAGTCCTCTTCAAGATTCTGTTCCAATTCGAACCATTTCTCCTTCGGAGATGGTTCTTTTCACTAACCAGATCCAAAAATTACTGAGTATTGATGCTGTGTCCCAAACTACCAGTCACAAACGTCAGGTACTTTCGTCAGATTCCCAAACCAGATGGCACAAATCGTTTTATTTTAAACCTGAAAAATCTAAATCACTTTTTAAAAGCTCCATATTTTAAGCTGGAGGGTTACCGAACAGTCCAAAAATTTATTTTTCACAATTGTTATTTTTCAAAGCTAGACCTTAAAGACGCGTATTTTTTAACTCCCATTCATAAGCTGCACAAAACTCTAGAAAACTCTATAACGAACATGTATCCGCTTGTATATGCTTGTATCCGCCTGACGGTGGGGAATGAATAGTTCCAGTATAACCGGGACCTCTCATTCCCCACAACGGACTCAATATCCCCCGGAGCATAGGGCAACACCGGTGTCTGATCTATACCGTACGAGTGCCGTAGGTGGTAATAGAGCACTCGTAATGCCGCGTTATGTCGATGGATATAGGCAGAGACCGCATATGCTGGACAAGCTGACAGCAAATGCATAATGGTCTCTGGGGCCTGACGACATGCTCTGCAGCTGACGTCAGGTACTTCTATACCCATCACGCGGCTTCGGTAGACCAGGGTGTTTAATACACCATCTTGGCAAGCTAATATAAAACCTTCGGTCTCTGACTTCAGCCCAGCTGACCTTAAAAAGCTATAAGTCAGGTTTTGGGATAAGACTAAGTCTTCTATATTTCTATAGTAGACTCCGTGCAATGGCTTATCCCTGTGCTGCTGAAAAAACGAAGTGTATTTCCAGCACCCCGAAGGTGGGCTTTCAATCGAGCAGGGTCCAACTCGGTGACAGAGTTTGGATTATTCTGCTCGGTGTCGAAGTCAAGACCTAGGCTATTAGCTCCGCGGAACGGACAATCTCGGATGCAAATCATATATATATATATGATTTATATATATATATATATATATATATATATATATATATATATATGAATGAATAATATATATATATATATATATATATATATATATATATATATATATATATATATATATATATATATATATATATATATATATATATATATATATATATATATATATATATGTATACATAATGTTTACCCAGGTCAGTACAATGGGTGTACGTGACCTAGTTAGTATTAGTTTTTAGTCAGCCGGCCTTGGCCTGTGCTCTTATGACGGCATTTACTGATATTGTTTGTATATATGACATCGTTTACTTTAAAATAATAACATAATAAGAAATAATATATTGAGAGTAAGTATGGCCATTATGACTACACACACTACACTATGACTTATTGTTTTCGAGAAATCGAAGTATCAATGCCCTGCGTTTTTATAGAGAAATAAGTGCGAGCGAAGAACACAATAATGCATTTAGGTATAGTGTTTACCTGAATTTTAAATTACCACGTCAGACGTATCACATAAATATAGTATATATACTATTATCTACATACCATTCTTTACATTTATTTTATCCACTCTTTTACACAGTCCATTGTTTTGACAACTGTTCAATCTTGCGGATGCAAAAGTATTTCATGTTACTTTCTTTAGTTATGCGATTATAATTACCACACCTCGCGACAGCACAGGTTGCCATTGTTCAAAAAATTGTAGCACATATAATAATAATACTCACACCTCACAAACATACATATCCACATCCACCTGTGTATACCTACATAAAACGCAAAATCTTGTCAATTGTCAACTTCAATATGAAAACAACAGTAGGTAGGTGTTTACATTCAACTGTGTAAGAATCCCGCCTGAAATCTTGTTGATGCCTGCGCTCGACTGACCAATTTTGGTTCGGCAACCTGACATACCATTGTCTTTTGATCATTGTATCATGAATAAATTTGACTACATCGTGGTATGTGGTGATCTTAACATCAATATTTTTTAAAATACGTTGTCTACTAAAATCTTATGATATAGGTATTCGACTGCTTTAATTTAAATATCACTATACGGGTTTTTACAAACATAAGAGGTAAAATAAGGAGGACATGTTATTATATATCGTTAGAGCAGTGGAATAATAGATAATACAAAAGCGTTTCTCTGCAAAATCTCATTCTAATCTGAAGTCTCTTTCGTTTTCCTCTACAATATTTCGTTGACGAATAAGGGGCTGGACCATACCATATAACCCTTAATATTACCAAAATAAATGTCCGATTAAAAATAATTATTTATTTATTTTTTCATCATATTTTATGCTTATATTTTTCTAGTGCCTTATAAAATTGACAGATAATAGTAAATGGCAAATAATTGGCGCAAGAGTAGCGGATATTGGTATGGAGTTTGGATTGGATAACTGTGCACTGATTCATCTCAAGCGAGGACGATACGGGGACTATGAAGATGATGCGCAGCTGGTAGACGGAGGCATCTTACACCACCTTGATGCCGGAGAGATATATACCTACCTAGGTGTGCCACAAAGTCACATCCAGGAGGTAAATATTACAAAAGACGCTCTCCGCGGCAAGTACCGCCACCTGCTGCGACAGATCTCGTCCTCAGAGCTGTCGGGGACCAACAAGGTGGTGGCGAAAAATATGCTTGCCGTTCCGGTTCTATTCTATGGGAGTAATCAAATAGACACAGGAGGAGCTGCAGCAACTGGACGTAGGTACCCGCAAAATAATGCATCTCTGTTGGAGTTTGCATCCGAGATCGTCCGTTCCGCGGTTATATCTCCCACGACAACAGGGAGGCCGTGGACTCTTGGGATTGGAGTGTCTCCACAACAGAGTAACTCTGGACACAGCCTGTAAAATTATCAGGAGTTCGGATCCCCTACTCCTCATAGTCAAAGGCCATTAAGGAGCTGGTGTAGGAGCTTTTATATATAGGGCAGCACAAAGAGCAGCTAATAGCCCCCAGAGACCATTATGCATTTGCTGTCAGCTTGTCCAGCATATGCGGTCTCTGCCTATATCCATCGACATAACGCGGCATTAGAGTGCTGTATTACCACCTACGGCACTCGTACGGTATAGATCAGACACCGGTGTTGCCCTATGCTCCGGGGGATATTGACTCCGTTGTAGGGAATGAGAGGTCCCGATTATACTGGAACTATTCACTCCCCACCGTCCGGCGGATACAAGCATATACAAGCGGATACCTGTTCGGTAATTCTCCAGCTTAAAACGTGGAGCTTTTAAAAAGTGATTTAGATTTTTCAGGTTTAAAATAAAACGATGTGTGCCATTTGGTTTGGGAACCAGAAAAAAATGCAAAAGTAACTGACGTTTGTGACTGGCAGTTTGGGACACAGCATCAATACTCAGTAATTTTGGATTTGGCAGTGAAAAGAACAATCTCCGAAGGAGAAATGGTTCGAATTGGAACAGAACCTTGAAGAGGACTGGATTGAAAAGGAATCTTATGTCCAGATACCCAAGTTAAGTCAGTATAATCAGTAGTGATTGTCTTCCACATAGGTAAAAATTTAGACAAGTGACCTGCATAAGCGGGAAAATGACACACCTGAGTTAGCGGTGTTGACGCGGTCTGTTGTATAGGCTTCTTTTTTACTCCTCCTCGTTTCGCTTCAAGCGACCCTTGGGTGGTGGGCGCCGGGAGTTTAAAGCCGGCTGGCGCCTGCCAGGCGGGCCCACCTGCGAGGTGTCTCGAGGAGAGAGAAAAAGGGCCGACGGAGACTGCTGAGGAAGACAGTTTGCTGCGCTTCTTAATAGTAGCACTAACACGCTGCACATCTTTGGATGTCTTCAAGTGTGTGGAAAAAGCATGCCCAAAGAGGAATTCATCGTCGGGGCATTCTTCCAAAATTGTTTTGAGTGTGGGATCCTGGAAAGGAGTGACCAAGCGGCGGCGGTGTAGCGAAAGTGCATGGAAGGCATGGGCCAGAAGGCGAAGCGGATGACCTGAGCGTTCAAGGTCTAATTTGTTGGTCTCAGTGTACTCACTGGCGGTAGCAAGAAACTGGGCAGCCAGGGGAAGAGCCAATGTACTAATCACGGCTGCCAGTTGAAGCTGCATTTTAAGTAGAAAACCGTCATGTTTGAGGGTGACTGCATCCAAACAAGACTTAACCTCAGAATTTAAGGCGGGAGGTTGTAAGGCCCGACAGTTGGCGACAGTAGGGCAAGCAGCCATTGCTGACACACAAAGATCTCGCTCCAAACCCTGTCGCGCGACAGCGGTAAACACAGAAGAAATTTCTTCCGAGATGACCGGACCTGCTACCGGACCTGTTTGATTTACAAAACAATCAGCATTAACACTGTAAAGGAGGCTACAAACACCGTAAAGGATACGGCGTAGAAACATAAAAATGTCGAGGATTTATTTATAAGCTTATCTTATGTTTTTGTCGCCGTTTCTGATATTTTCATTGCCCACTCAAATTTTCTACCGGATATATTATGTATCGCAATTTTTGAAAAAATGCTGCCAAAAACGATTATTTTTACAACTGTTCTATTTTTCTTAATTAAAAAAAACAACTTATCATTACTATAAATTGAGTAAACCAAGCCAGAAAAAGCTAAAAACACTTAACAATTTACAAAAAAAAAATGATGGTCCAAAAAAAGCGATTGCTTATTTTTGCCATAACTCTTTTCATTTTGAAGCTACAACTTCCATTCAATAACCATTTTACATGTAACTTCAAGGGCTACAGGATTATATACATATCAATATGCCCAAATCCTTCATATTCAAAAGGTAACAGGTTAAAAGGGGTGGTCTCGGGAGGGGTGGTCCGCGCATGTCTGCAACCAGACAGACATGAGCTTCAGACTGTTTTAGCTTCAACATGAAGCCTTGATTTTGAGAGTCGGTTCACGAGTAAAAAAGTTATCAATGCAAGGCCAAAAATGGATGTTTTTATGGTCACTGTGTAAATAAGGCAAATCAACGAAAATCGCAAAAACCGTTTCGAGATATGAAAAAAAATTTTTGTTGAAATGGGAAGATGCCGAAATATCAGAAATTTAGCACTGTTTTATTTTCCGCCCTGTAGAAACTTTATATGAAACATATATCCTTGGTACAAACAAGAACCGGCAGACAAAACATTGTACTAGCTAACACTTCAAACAGAAACTAAATAGGCGGCGGCAATCCAGATTTATTCTGTTCCAAAATCAGAGCAAATTTGGCAGGGTAACGTTTATTTTGTTGATCAGTTTAGATTGCGCAAAGAATTGGTGTCTAGTTTTGTAGTGATGTTTCATCCCTGTTTGCCCCATAAAGTGCCATAAAAAAATTAATTCCATAATTGGTTATTCTGGAGTTGTATTTTGGCCCTTAAAACTGTAACTGGCGGGTTTTCAAGGTTCGCTGATTACTTAAAACTTAAGGAACTTCATTTACCCTGCCTGTAGATGGCTGAAGTGGTGTCACATCTACTAAATGCATGCAAGAAAAAAATGTTTTATTTCACAGCCGGATCTAAGTGTGACGCAGCGGGTGAATAGAGTGTAGTTCCTGATTTTTTTCCCTTTCTTTGCTTTAAAATGTAGGTATATGTTATTTTCAGATTTACACAGTTAAATCAAGTCCAATAATACCCAATTTTAAATTTATTAACGCCCGTGTATAATTCAATATATGTCTTTACAGAATAAATGTGTAAAACCTGTTTTATAGAGAATTTAATTTGCTTTATTTTTGGTAACCCGAAAATTTTCTCTACAATGCACCCAGATCGAGATATTTTTAAAAATTCATACGATCAATAGACCGTGCAAATTTAGTAGATTGTTAAACACATCCATACAAAGAGAATAAACTGTATTGCAGATTGCCCCCATTTATTTCCACCTGGTCCTGTTAATAACGACGTACCGACTGGCCTATAATAGCATTCCTTGATTTTTAGGAAAATATAAAATCCAAGAATTAGACAAGGTAATGTGGTCTCTAAGAAAAGAATATGGAAGAATAGTAAAAGTTGGAGGATTAATAGGTCATCCTGATCTACTATTCGTTTTTGATGGAGACGACATACAAAAAATCTTTAGAAGGGAAGAAGGAATGCCTCACAGGCCATCGATGCCATCACTCCATTATTATAAGCAACAGCTGCAAAAGGACTTTTTTGAAGGCAACGAAGGCGTTATAGGCGTGTAAGTACCGAACATCAAAATGAGAAAATTATTATAAACTCTAATTTTATCATAAACCAATAATTGACTCATAGTTCAGGAGTTTTAGATTTTAACAGGGAAGTAATTATTGTAAAGCTGGTAATATGCATATGTGGTTCTCCTTGATGTGCTGAACAACATATCGAACAACAAAAGTCGCAAAAGTATCAGCTTCCTGGAATTCAAGGGTGTTAAAGTCCTGGAATCCTGGAGAAGTGTTCAGAGAATGTACTGGAATAAGCGTAGCGTAATAATAACCGTTTGGCTTATATCCTTCGGGATGATATCAAATAAAACTAGAATGAATTGAATTAGCTATCTTTCAAATCTTAGCAGCTGCTACATCACATCTTCCGATGACACAGGAAATCGAAAAACCGCGGTGAAGAAAAAAAAATCAACAATTTTTTATTGTATGCGACGTGGAGGACTTTAGGTAGAAGAATCACAAAAATGACTAAAGTAAATGTTGTAGGGCATAAAATAATATTTCCATTGATATACTTAATTTCCTTGTGCGACTTATTGAATCGGAGATATGACCGCTTGCACGCCAGTAGACGACTTTAGTCTTGCGTTCGAATTACGCGCCATAGAAATCTTCACCTTCTTCTATGTTCGTACAGACGAAATCAGTGTTCGTACAGCTGTGCCCCTTGCAATGGCGGCACATAATGCTACACTGTAGACCCGATTTCTGCCTGGATGTTCTGGTGTCGCAGTGCACTTTACATCCACAAAAAAATAAGTTCAGTAATTTGTCTGGAGCAGGAGGTTTCGAAGTGGGAACAGACACCACCACTACTAACAGTTAGTTTCCATCCCCATTCTTCTGGATTTCTTTCCTCTCCTAACCATTCTTGAACCTGTTAATAAAATTTCATTGCAACAAATTGCTATGAAGTAAAGTGAATCTCCCTTTTCTCCACTGATAGTCCTGCGTATTGCTGTAAGAATTATGGATAAGAAGTTAAATGACCATATTCAGAATATTCAGAGAATTCAGAGACCATCGGACCAGTCATTTTTTTATCCTGGGGAGGATGTCAGCCCTTCTCAAGGGTGGAAATATTTTCACTCAAAATAACCACGCAAATGGATACAGGGATACATTTAAAGTAAAAAATATCGAATCAAGTTTTTTCAATATATACATTTTTTTGGAGGCATTCGCAATTAAAAACGTGTGAGAATACATGTTTTGGGACGTTTTTTCGCGAATAATTCGAAATCTTCGCGTTCTCTCAAAAAAGTTAGGATGACCAAAAATGAAGCTTATAAGAAAACAAAGAGAGCATTTTTTATGAATAAGCTAGGTCCAAAATAAACGGAGTTATGGCTCGTTGAAGCAGAATTTTTTTGCAACCACTTGGTTCGAGGTATTCAACGTTAAATAACGAAAAACAAGCATTTTTTGGGAAAAATATAAAACATTTTTGTATTATTTGGAAACACCTTTAAAATTCACATTAATATTGCGTTACAACTAAGCGAGATACAATGCAAAAACGGTGGGCCGCTGAAATTTTGGAGAAAAGAATAAAAAATTAGCGCTAAAAGCCCAGCCATTCCCCCCAGAATGGATATTGATGTTATCCCTTTACAAATTACTTTATTTTAGTATTACTCATAATCCAAATGTTTGACCGGGTTAGAATACGTATTTTTCGAAAAAAATATTATGCAAAATAAAAAACGTATTTTTGAAATTTCTTGAAAAATACTTTGTTTTCCAAATACCTAACTCTAAAATTAAAAAAGATACGTAAAATGATATAGTACAAAAATGTAGGTTTATTCTAATCAAAAATTTTGTTTTATTTTTCTATTTATGTAGGATCGAAATTAACGGAGATACATACAACTATTGTATACGGAGAAGTTTGTATTATAGTGTTCGGACTACCCCTCCAGAGCCTTTTAACCCGTTACCTTTTCAATGTGAAGAGTTTGCGCATATTGAAATCGCTTGAGGCTTTAAGTTTAGGTATATATAGGCTATATGTTTAGGTTTATAGTCCTTGAAATTACCTGTAAACTGGTTGTTGAATGGGCGCTGTTGCTTCAAAATTAAGGGAGTTATGGCAAAAAAACCAATCGAATTTTTTTAAACTAAACTTGTCGTCGCGTCTGCTGGCATTCAAGCAGCCGTATCTTCGATTCTACAAGTCACACAGGGAAAGTAAATATATCTGTCGAAAGCTTATTTTATGCCCTACAACCCCAGTGGCCTACAATGCCCTACTTTTTTGGATCCATTTTTGTGATATCTCCTAACTAAAGTAGCCCACGTCGCAATAAAAACAAAGGTGTCGTTTTTTTTACTTACGGTTTTTCGGTTTCCTGTGTCATCGGAAGTTGAAATATAGCAACTGTTAAAGATTTAAAAGATAGCTAATTCATTCCAGTTTCATTTGGTACCATCCCCAAGGATGTAAGCCAAAGGGTTCTTACGCTACGCTTGTTCCAGTAGGTTGGAACCCTTCTCCACGTTTCCAGAACTTCCACAACCTCGAATTCCAGAAAGCCGACACGAGAGAGTTGGGGAGAGAAGGAGAACAAATATGCAAAATTTCAGCTTTACAATAGTTACTACTGGTTCGAGCGACATTTGAACTGAAACTCCTGGGCTACTATAAGTTAATAAAACTTGTTACCACTATTATACAAGGTGTCTCACGGTGACCACTTATTAGAGTATTTCAAAGACTATTTGGATTTCAATGTGGCAAATTTGAGAAATGATGAAATGAGATGAGCAACTTGCTTATTTTAAATTGAACACCCTATATATTAATGCAATTTTGCAAAAATAAAGAGAAACTAAGGTCCGTCTAAGAAGTTTTAAAAGTTGAATGACCGGCTACACTCGTAAGGTCGGTGCTTGCCATGGGCGGCGGCAATTTTTTTAGGGGGTCAGAAGTACAAGGTTTCTATATGCATACTTTAACACCACAACTGATATTTAAGGCAAGTTTTCATACCACTCGTGAAGTATAGCTTTCAGAGCGTTACCATTTTTTAGTGGGTGGTTCGCCAGTAGCCATATTTTCCACAAGAAAAAAAAATGTACAAAACATTTAAGTAGCCGTGAAAAATAAACTTCAATAGCTCATGAAACCTTCTCGACAACCTTCGTTCTATATACTTTTTCAAATTGGCGACCGTTTTCGAGCCGGAAAAGTAAAAATTTTCGAAAATAAGATTTTTATCCCACATTTTTCATCTAACATTCCTTCATATCGTGTAAACTATAAATCTGAGAAAGAAAATCCCATATTACCTTAAAGAGCATACAATTATGTATCTACAGGGTATTAGGCGCATCGTTACAACGTGGAGGGGAAAGAAGTGGGACCGTCTGCTACTTTCTCAGCCCCTATAATTCGTTTTTGAGTTTATGGTTATTCACCTTTTTAAGAAACTTTGGGAGGTGGTAATTTTTCTTCTAGTAATTTATCTGCACCAAATATCAATTGTAGTAGAACACACTGACAGTCAAGATAAGAATAAAATAACATGTGGGCGGTTGAGCAATGAATTTCGGTATTTTCTCTAAAAATAGAAAAATGATTTTCTCCAAAACCATAAGGCCAGAAACTGGGGGGTTGAGTAAGTAGCACACGCTTCCACCTTTTTCTCCTCCTCATTTATCCAACCATGCGCGTAGCACCCTGTATATATACATATGTGTTGGCACACTTAAAAGCTTATTTAAACGCAGTTGACGCAAAGCTTATTTAAACGCAAAAGGTTATTTAAACGCAGTTGACGAAAATCATGTTACTTGAAAAATGTAGAATTTTATTTTTTAAAGTTCAGCCACTTCAACCTCGCCGTGAGTGGAGGAGGGGTTATAAAAGATCACTGCCGCTTCGTTGATTTCTGATTTCAAATACAGTTTTGAGAAGCCAGCTTGCTTCTCCTAAAAGTTGCAGATGTTGTGTCGTAGCCGGTAAATGAAGGTATGAACGGGATGTGTTCAAAGCCATGCTGCTGCATCTCTTGAGTAGACAGTGCCATTGTTTTGATTTTCTCTCTACCGGGTCTCAGTAGACCGGATAGGAGGAGTGGAAGCTATCAAAACGACAGCGAGCTCCACATCCTCACCAATGTCAGCCACAGAACTATAAGTAAATTGTTCCACATCAGTCTTCACGATAAGGACGTCAGCATCATTAGTGGCTTGGAGAGTCTGTATGTTAACTTCTGAAGCACCCTGAAAAAGTTTATGAAGGAATCGCTTAGGCCCCTGCTCACGCACTCTACACACCTTTTTGGGCCATTCGTTGACTGAACTATTCATTTCGAAACATTTTTATTTTTTGAAGATAATCCATCCACCAAGCAACTATTTCATATCATATGAGAATACCCTTCCATCTACCTTTCAATACGAAAAATTCATGTATTTTGGAATATTTTCCATCGTTCACTGATACTATATTATTTTATCAAAATCACAGTAAAGCAGCACTACACATACGCAAAAATCTCAACCAACGCACTACTTTATCCTGAATCATGGTTACAGATGACGGGCGAAAATTCCGCCAATTCTGTATAAATACAAGGAGAGGAACGTTTACCGGATTTACCGATTGTCTCAAATGAAAGCAGTAATTTCCAATAAGTTAAAAAGAGCTATAATGCATTCTATTTCATCGTCCGGGCTGCGACAGAACTGCTTTTAACTATAAAAATTAATATTCAGAATTGCCACATTGAAGTAGACGAAAATAAATGGAAAAATGGCTAACATCTTGGCCTATACTATGTTATTGTATGCACAATAATTCTTTTGTAATTTCTAAATAATATGTACAACTTTTATACTGTATAGTGGAATTTGATATTTTAATTGAATATTGAGAAATTTGAGAATTACAATTACATGTGGCAACAGCAATTGCTCTTTTACGCGGTCAGTGCATTTTGTATGTCTCTTAGAACTTATATTAGAGTTACTACTTGTAGCATAAAACTGTGCGAGCTATAATATAGGACGGATAGCTATGTTTCCTATTCACACTTTCAAGGTGGCTTAATTTCATACAGGGTGGTGGACAATTAATTCGGAATCTAGTTCACTTTAAACCATAATCAGTTACTTTTCCCAAATGGAACACCCTGTATCTTTTTCCATAGACTTGTGCACAATATTATTTTCTTTCGGATGATATGACGGTTCCGTATACCCATCTCTTCTAGTTTTTAATCAATTTAGATATTGTTTTTTGTGTAATCACCAATTGATATCATTTAGTTTCTTGCGAGGATGGTTTTGAAATTCTTAACCGAACTTCAAAACAAACAACTAATCTGTAATCAGTTATTTGTTGTAGGCTTCAGGTATAACCGGAAGTGTTTCGTGGATACCATTATTTTATTTGAGCATGACATGCTTGGGTGGGCACACCGGTCACCATGAGACACCATGAGAATATTTGAGAATTTTATTTTCTAACTAACGCAATTTTAAATTTATTTATTAATGTATAGTATATTATATTATTTGAAATTAAGACTATAGTTGAAAAATAAAGAAATGGATTGAATACGTATAAAAGCTCACAAGTGGCGAGCAACGAACCAAAAATATCCTAATAAGCTAATCGTAGTCACTTATTTTTTGAAATTTAAAGGAAGTCCATTCTTTCAAGTTGGGACTAAGTCAAAGTTTCCCAGATTCCAGTCTGATAATAGTCGTTCAACTCTTCATTAATTTTCTAAACAGTAAAGTAATAATAGCTGCCGATAAAATACATGTATATCGTCCCATATGAAATATATACACGTATGAAAATGGAATAATTTTACTTTATGTTTTCAGTCATGGGCCGAAATGGGACGCATTTAGAAAACAAGTTCAGCAAATATTATTACCTCCAGCTACAGCAAAGAAATATATTGAACCTCTAGACGCAATAGCAACCGACTTTTTAGCAAGGTAAGACGTTATCGGAGATATAGAAGTAGGGAGAATGAGGTTCGACTAGTACGCATCCTCAAAAAATCCATGGTTATCTGAATTCCTATGTTTTTTTGAAAAATTATAAGGCTGAAACTAACTGATATCGATGGCATTAAGTTAACGCATTTGGACTCACAGCGACTTCACCTACCAAAATCCGTTACAAAATAGAGATTGCTATTTTAAAAAATTACTATGACGGCACATTACTATGACGGATAGGTGTAATAACATATGTTTAAGAAAGAAATAAAACCGACTTCAAAAGCATCTATTAAAAAAATGCACTAAAAAGTAAAAAATAATTACGTTATTCTACTACTTAGAATACAATAAATGTATTAGGCTAATAATATACAATTATTGTTATTTTTGGAGTCGGCGCCAGCTGACGCTACTCCGTTATATGTTTGTAAACATTGACAGGTACCGAATATGGAACGTCGTATGTTGCCTCTAATATTAAGCTGGGCGGTCAAAGTTCATAAACTACAACGCACTACCTTCGAGAGCTATGATTGACCATGGTAAAAAAATTATAAACGGGAAAGTCTTTAAGTCGTGTCAAAAGTTTAGAAGGCTTGGTGTTGTCAGATTCTGACGTCAACAGATTATTAAATCAATCGAATTAAATCAGTTTTAATCGTCTCCGGACGATGCCAACTTGGTTGGCGAAACGCGCGTCGAGCGAAGTGAAAGTGTTTTGGTGTTTGTGGAAACTACTCCGAGTGTTATAGTTACATCAAAGGTTCCAGCCCTATCCAGTATTAAATCGACCACATGATGACAGATCCTTAACTGAAATAACGAGGTTACAGTATATATCTTCTGACAATCAAGACCACACAAAATACACGAGTCAGATATACGAATATTACCATTATAAATAAGATCACTTATAGCCACAGTGCATCTCATGATAATTCCATTAAACCCAAACACAGATAGGTTTGGGTTTGATTACAAAGTTTCGGCGTCTACCTTCCACATTCGTGATCGTTGTCGTTAAGGAGTTCGATAAGGAGTCTCATAAACCTACCAATATCTCAATCGCTAGACATTTTTTCGATTAGATTTTCAGGAGTTCCCAAGTATATCTTGAGAATCCAATGCCAATAAAACTAAAATGTGGATGTATTTATGAACATGAAAACTCAAAAAATCACCTAGAAGTTATCACGATTTTAGCAGAACTTGGTGCGACACAGGGATGCATAGATCAGAATTTAGCTATAGAAGAAGCAGAGCAATCGCAATATTAGCGATAAGATTTGTTGCGAGTCGTTAGTACAATAAATTTTATTGCAGACGAGGACTAGCTTTTAGAGGTGATGATAAATTAATTGGTTCGCCGAGAAATAGCAATTTTCTAGGTATTTTGGAATTACTGGCAGAGTACGATACCTTCTTTCAATTCATTTGAAAGATAAGGCAAATAAAGGAGAAGGCCACGTCTATAATCTGTGGCGAACAGATTGCTTTGATGGGAGAAAGAATAAAACAATCGGAATAGTATACCAGTTGCTTATACACCGAAATCCTCTGATGCCCAGTTGTCACCGAAAGAACAATCTCGAATAGGAAGTTTTATTCCTTTAGTTGATCAGCTTTGAGCATCTCTAAGCGATAGGATTGGCGCTTATGACGTTGTCTGCGATCAATTTGGCTTTTTAAATCATTTAGAGGATTTAGAGGATCATTTAGAGGAAATCTTAAGTATATCGGAGCTTCACAAGGCTGCCGATAATTTAGTAAATATTTACAACGGCGATCTGGAGATCAGTCTTGAGAATGAGCTGGTCCAATTTGTAGCATTGATAAATGCTTTCATCTAGGACTACAATATCGAGAGTGAACCAAAAGAAATGTTATTCTACAGGATTCTGACGGATAACAACTTAGGCGCTGCATTTCCTAACATTGAGATTGCATTGAGAATGTACTTGGTATTGATGGTGGCTAATTGAGGAGAATGTTCGTTTTCTAAAATGAAAATTATAAAAAATAGTCTGCGTACGACGATGACACAAAAACGCTTTGTACAATTGTCATTGTTCAGTATGGAGCAGGTATGGGCAAACTTTGCTTAGCTGAGGGCGTAATTTCGGGACTTAATTAGGACGCGGGCCGTAGGCAAGAAATAAGTATGTAGTAGTGAATAAAAAAGCCACAGATATTCACACATTTTTTAATTATTAATTATAATAGCATAATCAAACATAAAAAGCACATTAATAAAAAAAGAAGAATCAAATGAACATTAATGAGATAGTTTAGGTTGAAGCTGAAAAACAAGATGATCAATATTGGGGTCAACATCTGCTTTTTTTTATTAGTTTTCACGATTGAAGAGAAAGCTGCTCACATTTATACGTGCTTAAGAATGTGCAAATTATTTTTCGTGCGAAAACTCTAAGGTGTGGATACTTTTCTTCGGAAAAGTATGTTCTGTAAAATTCGCTTAGTTCGACATCATCAAATTTAGACCTCAAATAATAATATGAGTCTTCTTGAAGCTCGATCAACTTCATTTGTAGGTGGAGCGGAGCATCTTCCTCATTATACTTACAAGGATTTGCTCTGATAGTAGAATCTGATAGAATTGTGATAGAATTGCTCTGATAGTAGTTCCAGTTCATCAGCCTAGCGACCTTATTCAATGTTTTCGTAACTGGATAATGTTAAAAAATGAAAACAGTTTTTACTTCTCATTCGTGTTTCCCACAAGCGAATTTTGTTTTGAAAAGTTTTAAGTTGACTGAACAGCTGATTTACCAACTGTCCTTGTTTTTGAAGCTTCAAGTTCAGGTCGATTAAGTGTCCTGTGATGTGTACTGTCCTTTTTGGGTTTTTATTGTAAAAAAAGTTAAATAATGCCCCAATTATCACAAACCGCAAAGAATTAATGATTGAATAATTAAATTAACTAAGGTAGTTAACTGTGTTAATAGATATAATAAAAAAAAGTAGAAAGCTAATATCAACTTACCGGAAGGGCGCCGGGACTCACGGTAAGGGTCCCGTGCTAGTCAGTCGCGAACTGGACAAGTGGACTCGAGGGACAAGGTGTCATCAGCGGCAAGTGACAGGCTACAATAAACACTGTTATTACCTAGTTGTCGCAGTTGCAGCTGGATGAATACAGCACTATGACTCAAAGTATGGTATAAGCTTGCCTATTTGGGCGAGAAGAATAATAAAATAAAAATCAGTATTATCTTTTAAGCGACAAAAACTAAACCCAACAATTCAACAGCTGTCATCCCCAAAAGTGTCGCTAGATTTCTCTATTGAGGAAATAGGAAGCTACTCCTATTACGCATGCAAATGTAAAACAAAACGACTTGTTGAATATGAGCACTCGAAAACCAATCACAACGTCAAGCGAAAATGTGATTGCTAAATGACAATGTATGAATTATAATAACAATTGAAACGAACAGCAAATGTGAAAATGTTATATCTTGTTATACCTACAAGATACGCGTCTAATACTTCATTATTTTGGTTCCACAATACAACACCCCCCCTCCCCCCTCCCCCCGCTAAAGGACAATTGTTGGTGTTTGTTTTTGTGTCGCGGTTTATTGCATATTTTGGTATAATTCTAATATCTTACCCTATTAAATAATAATATCACAACATAGCCTACTAATTTATGTCAATATGTATATAATAGAGTATATACATATTGATTGACTGTTGAGTCCGGCAAAACAAACATAGATATATTATTCGCGTGGCGCCTCTTCTTGTGTTGACCCATGATCCGTATCTGGACTATCGGCCTGGGGTACATGTTCTAGGGCTTCCACGGTGATGTGAATTGGAGCTTGGTCTGGAGACGGGGACGAAGAGCGGTTAGTCGCAAAATCGCTCTCGCTGTCCGTTGAGTCGCGTATCAAACCACGCCGGAACTTCAGCCGCCTGGTTGTATGGGTTGGTGTTGCTAGGGAAGTTTTCTCTTGGGGTTCAAGCAGTATTGATTTCGCCGAAGCGGAAATCGGATCAGCAACTGAATCAAGCTTGTCTTCCGACTGAGCTGGGGTAATGGGTCGACGTTGGAGTCGTCTGATGTTGGTGCATCGCTAGAGTGGGTGGAAAAGGGGGGTGCGCACGCGTCATCCCTCCTACGGGCTCGCCTATGTGATTGCCTGGCGGGTAGGGCCGCAGGTGGTCAATGTGCAATTGCACCAGTCTGTTTCCACGGTTAATTTCATAGATGGTTGGAGACAGTTTTTTCAATATCGTGTATGGGCCTCTATATTTAGGAGCGAAGGGCTTCCCTTCTCTTACATGTGATTTCACCAATACCTTTTCTCCGATTTGGAAATTAACTTTGGGATTTGAATCGTTGGTATATTTTTGCTGGTATTGGTCTTGTCTGCGTAAAGCTTCACCTCTAATTTCATGACGATAATCTTGATGACGTATGCGGTTTTCTATATTATATTGTGGCATATCCCAACTGCCGGGCTTGGGCAGCTCATATCCTAGAACTACGCGAGTGGGCGTAAATCCTGTAGCGGTATGCGCCTATCGTGCAGTATGGGTAATGGCCGCTGCGCGTAGTAGTCCCATGAGTTAGAAGGCTTATGCAGCATTAGCATGCGCAGGGTTTTCTTCAACTCCTGAACCCTGCGCTCCGCGGGGCCGGCTTGCTGGTGATAAGCTGCTGAGCTTATTTCTGCTGCGTTGTCTGCACACCAGGCTAGATACTTGTTGGTCATAAATTGCGAATCCTAATCGGAAATAATAATTTTCGGAATTCCAAACGTGCTCTTCCAGAGGTCTGATGACGTCTTCTGTTAGCGAATTCGCACACGGGTATAGGCCCGTCCATTTCGACACTACATCTTCAAGTATCATAAATCTGTTTCCGTTAATCGTAGTGGGATATGGTACTAGTATATCCGAGCTTAACATTTCAAAGTCTCGGGGCATGTACGGCTATGGGTGTAGGTTCCGGTCTTCTGTGGACTTTGACCACGGCACACACTCGGCATTGTTTAATGTATCTCTTATAATATGCCGTCATCCCTTTCTAATGGTAGTATAATTCGATTTTTCTGCTTGTCTCTAGAATTAAAGGGTGAGTCTCTTCATCGTGAAGATGATATAACAGTTTTAACCTAAGGCGTTTAGGTACTAGTATTCGGTGACCCTCGGCATGTTTTAAATATATGATGTTATCGATTACTATATATTTATTCAGGAATGTTGTTTCTCGGTTGGTAAGGTTTTCTTTGTTGTTTATTTCGTTCCACTCTTGGATTTTTCTAACTGAAAAGGGATTGGTGGCGTGTTTGCTTTTTATTAACGTCATTAAGTCTGCTTCATTGATAACGTTAGTGCGGGAGTTTTTTTATAAACTACATATGGTAATGGTGATGTCCGACTACTCTTGAAAGACCTGACTTAGTAGTTTCCTAACTCGTCTCCAGCTTAGGCCGTCCATGTGACAACTTATACCGGACATGTCCACAATGCATTTTCGTTGTAGATCTTCTATGTCCACAATGCATTTTCGTTGTAGATCTTCCTTGAGTTTTTGTAAGGCGTGTTTTAGATTATAGTTGTTGGGCTTCTGTGTGGATTTCTCTTTAGTAACGAGATAATAGATCTCCTGTGATTATTATTTAGGGTACAGATACCGCCTACCCGAGGATGTTGGTTTTTTAATTCAGAAATCCTTCCGATTCTCTCCCTGAATTCTCGAGCAATACCCTTTTTCATAGCCAGATCTCTGGCTACGCAATTGCCTATCGCCGAGCCTGCATACTAAAAGAGGTCAATGGTTTTGCTTGAATTCGGACTTGGGATGTTTGCAGCTTAATTTGATTTACTTTAAAAACTTCTTGTCTTTGTCCGGTTCGTGACTTTCCTCTCCTGCAGGGTTTCTACTCAGCTAATCTGGCAATAGATTTTTGGTTCCTGGGCAGTGTTCCATTGTGAAGTTAAACTCCTGCAGGAGGAGGGGGCACCGTGTTGACTTGGCCTTGCTATTTTGGTTTTTCTTCAACCAGACAAGTGAGCTATTGTCTTTCCTTAGCACAAAAGGTCTATGTTCAAGATATATCTATCTGATAGCGTCTGATGACCCATACCACTGCAAGGCTCTCGAGTTCTTTGCAGTGGTAGCGCGTCTCAGATTTGGATAGGGTTGTGCTCGCGTAGGATATGACTTTTCTTTCCCCCTCTGTATCTTCTTGGTACAGAATGGCGACAAGCCCTGCTAGACCGCGTCCGTTTGTAATATGAATTTTTCCCTAAATTTGGCCGATGTAGTACGAGTTCTCCGTTGGCAATGATATCTTGTATATTGCGGAAAGCTTGGTCGCAGCCGGGCGTCCATTTAAAGGTGGAGCCTTTTGTCAGCAGCTTCGTCAGAGGTGCTGTTATTTGTGTCACGTCCGTGACATATTCCCTCACCCAATTTAGGGTTCCTTAAAATTGTTGTAGTTGGCGTTTCGTCGTTGGAACATTAAAGAGTCTTATACGAGACTCTAATACGTATATACATACGTATATACATATGAGGTAACCCCGAAGCTATATTTTCTGATATCTCATTTATGCGGCGAAAATCTATGCAGAACCTTGGTTCTTTCCCCGGTCTTTCTACAATGACCGGGGACGACGAGTACGATGAGTGTGACGGCTCGATTACTCCAGCTGATAGCATCTCTTTTAATTGTTTGTACATGATTTTAGCTTTGTGCGGGGACATTGGATATGGTCGTTGGTGTATTATTTTATTATTTGTGAATCTGATTACATGTTGCGTTGTCCGAGGCAGGGTTATATTAGGTTTAGTACTAAAGACGTCCGCAAAGTCCATGATTACGGGGTTTAGCAGTTCAGGGTAGTTTTCTGGAACAGGTACTTCTGGATTGCTGATTGCTTCATCTGGATTTACGCGGCGTTGTTGTTCCCAGTAGACCGTTTGTCTACCTTTACTGCCTACATACATGCATTTCCTTTCGTAATCCATATGTGCTTTTTCTATCACAAGAATGGATTTCCTAAAATGAGCAGCCCTCATTTAAATTTTTTATTATTTGTTCCTCTATATTATATGATGTATTATTTAAGGATATTTGGAGGATGGCTCGACCTTGTGTTCTATCTCTTGATTTCCGCAGGCCAAGGTAAATCTTTTACTATAGGGGTGTATTTCGGGTATCGATGACAAGTATTCTGAACTGAGAAGATTGCACGTTGCCCCCGTGTCAAGAAGCGCAGGTAAGGTTGTGTTGTCACTTCAATTCGAGGCAACGTGTTTTGTCCTTGTAAGGTATAGATGGCCGGAATTATTGTGTTGATCTCGCTCTCATGCCGGCTATTCTATTTAGGCGAGGGTGATGGGCTGGTTATTGTCTGTTTGTAGGGGTACGTTCGTCCGACGCCACTTGGTCGAACGAAGGGGCTCGCTCCTTGGACCGGTTTTTTGTTGTGGTCTACTCGACCGGCCAGTTTAAATTCTGCTGATAGTAAGGGTTTCTCGGACACTGATTATTAAAGTGTCACTCCGCGCAGTATCTACATGGAGTTGGCGAGTCGGGGTTCCTTGGTACGTCATTGGTGCTCTCGAAGTTGAAGGTCTTAAATAGTGGTCATTTGTCGTGCCTGTGGGAATTGTTCCTTGACTATTAGGGGGATTTCCTGCATTAGGGGTGTAAGTTCTTTTATTGGAGTTTGTTCTCGGTGTTTGTACTGAAGATACGTTAATTCCTTGCTGCTTATAGTTCATTAGATCCCTCTCGATCTCGATGGCTCGCTGAGTTAATTCTTCCACGGATCGAGGTGGTGGATGTCCTGACTGTGGTGTTATGTCCGGGCATAATAGGTTTACTATAGTTCTGATTATTATTTCTTCCGGTCTGCCTTGGTCAAATGAAGCGAATAATCTTCGCTTATGCAATATGAACTCTTCTATAGGTTCATTGTAATGCTGTATCTCTCCGTAAATTCAAGCTACCATTCTAAAGGGTCCGCCAATAGGGACGCTCGATCTTTGACAGCTCATGGCGGCCATGTTGTTTGTGGTAGAGTTGGCAAACGTAGTTGTTATTATTCAGTGTATCTTCACAAATCACCATGAACCAATTCAGCCGCGAGCAACATGTGCAAATCGTTAAAACTTATTACGAAAATCATTCATCGGTTCGAGCAACGTTCCGCGCGCTCCGCCAATTTTACGGTGCAATTGATCGTCCTGCTGAGTCGACTATCCGTCGTTTGATTAACATATTCGAGGCAACCGGTTCGGTGAACAATCAGCCAACACCGACGCGTCGTCGAAACGTCCGATCTGCCCAGAATGTCGCCGCTGTGCGCGATAGTGTGCGTGAAAATCCGCGACAGTCAATTTCACGTCGCGCACAGGAACTCCGCCTTTCGGAAACATCACTTCGCCGAATCTTGCATCTGGATTTGGGCATGCATCCGTACAAGATCCAGCTGACACAAGAGCTCAAAATAAACGACCATAGACAGCGCCGTATCTTCGCTGATTGGGCTTTAGAGCAGTTGGAAGTCGACCCCGATTTTGGTCGCAAAATCATCTTCAGCGATGAGGCACATTTTTGGTTAAATGGGAATGTCAACAAGCAGAATTGCCGTTATTGGGCCGAGAACAATCCACAGGAGGTCCACCAGGTCGCAATGCACCCAGCAAAGGTAACTGTTTGGTGTGGATTTTGGGCCGGAGGCATCATCGGGCCGTATTTCTTCGAGAACGACGATGGTGTGTCCATCACGGTAAACGGCGAACGATACAGATCCATGATAACGAACTTTTTCTGGCATGAAATCGACAATATGGATGTCGAGGATATGTGGTTTCAGCAGGACGGCGCTACGAGCCACACAGCGCGCGCCACAATGGATCTTCTGCACGAGCGCTTCGGAGGAATGGTTATCTCGCGCGGAGGCGACATCAACTGGCCACCGAGATCGTGCGATTTAACCCCACTAGACTATTTCTTGTGGGGTTTTCTTAAATCACAGGTCTACGCAAACCAACCACAAAACACTGATGCCCTCAAAGTCAACATACGCCACGCCATCGATGAAATACAGCCCGATTTGTGCGCCAGAGTCATTGAAAATTGGACTTCTCGTATGCGCGCCACCCAGCGAAGCCGAGGTGGACATTTGACCGATATTATTTTCCATACATAATGCCTTCGAATACTCTTTCAAACAAAAAATAAATTTCATTTATACCTCTCACACAACTTGCTTTATTTCATTTTAAAGATCGAGCGCGCTTATTGGCGGACCCTATAGTAACTCTGCCCGACGATTAATATTTTTCTATAAATTTTTTAGTGATCATGTGATAAGGTTCTCCCATGAGAATATAGTCTTGCGTGTCCACGAGTCTGCTCCAAGAAAACTTCTCGGCGGTTATCTTCGTCCACGATGTGCAATGTGTCGAAATAATATAGACGAATTGTTTTGGATCTTCATGATCCCATCCTTCAAATGTTGGGAGGATAGGCGCCTCCTCGGTGTTCGGTCTTGTTGCATCTTAGCAAGTGCAAGCGCAAGCGCTATGCGCTCTATTCTATGTTGCGGGATAATAGGATAATACCCTATATCTATAGATAGTATATGAAAGTACTCTGGTGTCGATCGTCGGACGCCCAATGGTATCGCAGAAGTTGATCGGCCACTCCCTGCGGCGGTCAAAGCTTCGTTATTTTCATTTTGATTTGCGTCTGCTGATGCTTCGTCCACGAATCTTGCATTCTCTATGCCTTTATCAAGCAATTCTTGTCCGTTTTGTTCCATAATTTTTCCTTAGGAAAGGAAATGCCACCATTTAAATTTACTGCAAAATGGACTTTTAATTTCTTAATTGTTTCCTGGTTAGTAGTTAGTACGTATGATTAATTGGTATGTATGATTAATGAATATGATAATATGTATGATAATATTGGGTCTGTTTAGTATCATACTATTATTGGCCAGACCAGCGTTCTAAGTAACCTAGTTCTAAGTAACCTATTAAACAAGTATTTGTGTGCTCTCTTATTTTACTATGTTTCTGGCTAAAAAAATAGCCAGTGTTTCCCCTTAGATTTTTCAATATTTGCTAAAATTTAAAGTCCGAAAGTCTGAAGATTTCAGTCAGGGGTTTACCCTATTTTTACGATTTTGCACAAAAATTTTATGACATTGTTTTAAAAAAAGTGCACAAAGATTAACCTGAAAATTGTTAAAAAATGCTTTGGCTGAAACGCAAGCTATTATTAGAAAATATTGCGAACAAATCTGGCAGGGATCAATTTGGTCTAATGACGTTTGCTAAAATAATTACACAAATATTTATATATTCCTGAAATTTGCTACTGATAACACATTATTTGGCCCCTTTAGTTGGCCGCGCCATATTATTTTTGGGTTTTTATTGTAAAAAAAGTTAAATAATGCCCCAATTTTCACAAACCGCAAAGAATTAATGATTAATTAAATTAATGATTAATTAATAATTAAATTAATTAAGGTAGTTAACTATGTTAATAGGTATGATAAAAAAAGTAGAAAGCTAATATCAACTTATCGGAAGGGCACCACTCACGGTAAGGGCCGTGAGTTCCGTGCGTGTCAGTCGAGAACTGGAGAAGTGGGCTCGAGGGCCTAGGTGCCATCAGCGCCAAGTGGCAGGCTACAATACACACTGGTCTAGTCGTCGCAGCTGGAGCTGGATGAATACAACACTATGACTCAAAGTATGGTATAAGCTCGCCTATTTGGGCTAGAAGAATAATAAAATAAAAATCAGTATTATCTTTTACGTGACAGAAACCAAGATACAAAGCCAAGTTGGATCACAAATTTGCGGCATTTGACATTTTTGATTTTAAGTTGTAATTAGTGAGGTATTATTGTAATTAGTAGTAGTAGTAATAAGTAGTAATTAGTGATGATAGCTTCCGCTATCAGGCAGATTTTCTCAAAGGTGTCTTGTTTGGTTTTAAGTTGAGTTATTAGGTTTCTTATGATTTGCCAAATTTTTATGTTTAATTAGGTTTAGTTCTTTAAATATATTGATATCCCTGATGGGGTTACTATCGGAACTTCTCTGTTTCTATATTTTGTTGTTTATGGATGTTATCATTCCTATATTTGCTTTCATTGGTTTTGCGGAATTGTGTCCATGTATTTTTGTTTAGTTGTACCCGTTTATCTGCCTGCCCAATTGTTAACTGGGCAGGGGGGGCGGGTGGTTGCCTTGGTCTGGGGGCTGATGGTCTAGGTTGTGTAGTTTGTGTTTTGTTTGTGTTAGTAGTTGTAGCTGTAGGGTTAATTCGTCTATTGAGTTGTTCTTTGCCCCGTGAATAGGTAAGGCACCCTCGATTATTTGCTGGGTGTTCTCCCCCGCAGAGTGCGCACGTGCATTTATTAGCAGTACATGGAGTGCCTTCATGGTTTTGTGCGCAACGTACGCACCTGTATTTCCGATTACAATAATGCGAGGAGTGCCCTAACTTTTGGCACCTATGACATTGTGCTAGGTCGGTTCGTGTATAGTCTGTTGCTTTAACTTTTAGTCGGCATAGATTTGTTAGTCTGTAATATTGCTCTGCGGCGAAGTCTGGGACTGTCAGCAGCAGTATATTCGAGGGATGTTTTCGCTTTCATTTCCATAAAACCTGCTATTTCTTTTCTGAGGTCATAAAACCTTTTTAGCAATTTACATTTGCTTAGCCACCTTACTTAGCAATAATATCTCCCATCATCGTGTTCTGTAGAGTTCATCCAAAAATGCTTTAAACTGGCGATGGTTAAGACCGCGGGATCTAATGAAATTAATGGTATTTAGTACCATATCCATAACATTCTTCAGTCGAATGGACTTAGAGCACAAGTTTTGTTGGTGAATAATGCAATGCAGAATTATCACATTCTTCTCACATATTCCTTTTCGTGAACCGACCATTGAAGGCGCACCATCTGTGCACACCAAATAATTTACACCATTGCAAACCATATTGCTCAAAAGTACTTTGCACCTCTGTAAAAATATCGTTTCCCTTTTCCAGTATTGGTCCTTTATAACGGCCGTAAATCCAGTAATTCCTCTGTCACTGCAAATTCTTCATCAATACCTCGTATAAAAATAGCTAACTGGGCTGTGTCAGATAAATCTGTACTCCCATCCAAAGCAATCGAAAATGCTTGAAAATCAGCCAATCTATCAGTCAATGTTTTTTTGATATCACTAGCCATCATATATATACGTCGAACAATAGTACGTCGCGATAAGCTCACTTTCTCAAACTCTTTCTTCTTTTCTGGGCACAACAGTTCTGCAACATCTACTACGTATTCTTTAACAAACTGGCCCTTTGAAAATTACTTCGATGTTTTCGCTATTTTGGAATTAATTATATAACTAGCTTTCATAACTAGCTTTTTGTGAATTGAACACTTTTCTTAACTGCCCGTGAGTAAATCATATTGAGCGAAATGCTTGCTGGAGTAACGCCGCTTCATATTGTATTATTTTAAAACAGAAATTTTTCATTGCAGAACAAACACATTGGTTTAGATAAAAAAGTGCAAGATAAAAAAGTATTCATCAGTCCATTTGTCTTGGAATTGTCGACATTCTGTATCCACTTTCCGCTTTCTTAAACCAGATATATTGATAGAATTTGTTTGAATATTTCCCGTCTCGTACTTTTGACCGTACGCGAATATGCGATGGGAACTTTATCAGTTGTTCAGAAGTAATGAGGTGACACGCGCGCTGAGCGGCTTATATATTCATATTCCCTCAATAACCAACTAGAATACTCTCGATCGCACGAGAGTGCTGCAAGTGCGCGAGCAGCCGCTTTCCCGAATGTTTATCTGTTTATCTCTTTCTAACGACTATTTCTGAGTCGATTTGTGGCGTTCCACTGCGTAGGCTTAATAATATAATTTATAGATTCGAATTGATATCGTTACTTAAATTTTCTGAATTTCTCGCGGGCCGGATTGAAGCTGGTGGAGTGCCAGATCCGGCCCGGGGGCAGGGGGGTGGCCCATATATGGCATAGGGAGTGATTTACTTCGAGAAATACATTTCGAAGAAATCATTAGTGATTTTGCCTCCAAGAATGCACGTAAAGTGTCATTCACATAAATGTAATAAAGTATTATCAACTGCAAAAACGATTTTCAATAAATGACAAAAAAATATCTCCTAATAATGGCAATTTGTTTTTCAAATGCAAAAATACAATTGTCAATAGATATTTATTAATTGAAAGGGCCTCCACTTTCTTTTTCTCTGCCCCGGGGTCCCCACACCCCTGTGTCCGGCCCTGGCTTCGTACATTTTTTTTTGTTATAAGAACATACTTTATTTATACACTACGCGGAATAAAATATCACCTCTAGAGTTTGGGTGCAAAATCATCGATTTTGAATTTCATATGTTCATGTTATTTAAGTTTCATATATTCACACACTGTGTGCAAGTATATACAAATTTCTATTCAGGATTGATAAAGGCGCGGTGAAGTTGTTTTTTCACTTTCGCAGAGTACCTACCTACGTACCTGTTACTTATGTATAAGGCAGGTATTACAAATGGAAAAGTGGGTTACATTACAGAATCTCTTCCTCTATTATATAACAGTCAGTGTCTTTAGAAAGATGTACGTATGCAATTTTTCTCAGTTTTGTGCAATATATATAATATAATATTAAGTAGGCATGATTTACCACTTAATATATTCACATTCATCAGCCTTATATAATAGTATTGTTTTGAATAACATTACTCCGATCAATGAATGTTGTGGTACAATGAGGTCAAGTTCAATAAAGCGAGATTGTGAAGAAATGAATAGTTCGTTGCATACCTAGTTCCTTAATAATTAATCAGCCTGCTTTGAAATGTTACCGCATCGAAATGTAATTTATGCAAATTTTAATTTTATATTTAGTATAGGCTATACAGGGTGTTTCTTTTCTAAATCAGTGCGTACAATTTAACAGATGAATTTTCAGCAAAAATTAAAGGGGCCGTTTCACACAATTTCTATTTCAAAACCCTTCCTCTCCAAGTTACAGCCCTCTAAAGTTGTAACACTGAGATGTTGTAACAAGAGAGTAAAAAAAACAACGAGGAGGAAAATCAAGAAGACATTTTTTGACATCAAATTTCAAATAAAGAGAATTGCGCGAATTAAATGCCTGCACAGAAGAACTGCCGAAAATAACTATTCATACAGGGACAAACTTTATTTCGTACAGCAAGACGTATACAAATGTAATGATATCGATGGTCAGCGCAACTGGCCTTTTATATGAAATAAAATCAAGCATGCATTTGCTGCGTCGGTATTTTTGTGCCTTCATTCTGACAAGTAGGTAACATAACGTTTAGTTTGTGTTACGAGATGTAAACAAAATTAAAATAAATATAATTTATAAAGTATACAATGTCATAACTCCTCCATCCTTAGAACGGCAACCGTGAGGTGGACGTTTCTGCTGGCGAAGGTATGGAGCTTCTCGGCGTGAGACCTCTAGGCTTCTGGAACCTCGAGAGCAGATCATATATTTGCTTCTTATACCATGTGAAAATAATGAATCATCCTCGAAAACGAGGTAACAAATTAATTTGCCCGATCTCCTGGAAAAATTATATTTCAACCCCCTCTGATGGTAGTTTCGAGAGTAGGGACGTGTAGGCCAATAGGGGGTTAGCGCAAGCCGATAAAGAAATTTGACGTACGCCATCATCTTCAGCGCCCTCGAACACGGGGGAGGGGAGTGTTCACGTTCTATGGCAAAACCCACGGGTGTTCCTCCGACTTACAGACTCCACTAATATGCATTTGACTTTGTAGTAAAACATATCACTTATTCCAAAAAGATAACTAATATGGAACCAGAATGTGAAACGACTTCTTGTAATTGTAATTTTAGAATAAACATGAGGCTACCATGTTTTCATTTCTTCTATAATAATTCTCTGAAAATTGAGAATCTTTCTGATGAAACACTGGTGGATGACGAATTCAAACGAAGAAGTGGTAGTACCCTTGAAAGTAATAGGCCAGTCAAATTAAAAAAATCGGTGGAAAAAATCCTAGGTTGATTTTTTTTTAATTTTTCCATTACACTTGGGCAGACGTATATCAAAAGTCCCCAAGGGGGGGGGGTGAGCTCGAGGAAGAGGGGGGTTTAAAGGTACCATAGTTCAGTTTTTTGCTTATATCTCGGAAACGATTACTCCTATCGTTTTTTACCCTTTTACAAAATGAAAGCTGATAAGATTTCATATAAAAATGTTTCTTTGCATTTTTGTCGTAGGACTAACCGTAAGCGAGTTTATTAGGCTGATAAAAGAAAAATCATTTCACAATGTGCTTTATGTGCATTTAGAGTATTGTACTGTACAAGATTGATAATACTGTCTTAATAGATGATTTGAATAAAGCAGTAAATTAAATTTATTGGGTCCAACACTTCATTAGACTGAAGGGGAGGTCACGAGGTTCTATAGCTATTCTATACTGTCTTGTTTAGTACAATATCAATAGATTGTTGATTTAATATAAATGATTTGAGTAAAACACATTAAATTGAATGTATTGATTCCAAGTCGTCCTCATAAGATGCATTTTCATCTTCATCCTAAACATGGAAAACCTAGTTACAATCTTGTTAATTACAATATTAATAGACAGATGATTTAATGTAGATAATTTGAATAAAACTTACAGTATCCTCATATGCCAGATTGTCGACTTCAACTGGAGGGCCGTTCGTGCACGCCCCCTCACAGTTATAGCATACTGAAGAGCAATGGATGCCTGCCTTGCGGCATCCACAACGTGCACCACAGCCTTTGGTGCAACTGCAGAATATTTTTGAAAGGATTGCAGCTGGGGCAGGTTGATCTAAGGTTGTCAAGGGATGAAGATCTCCATCTGCTCCTTTTATCCAAGCCCAATCAGTAGGCTTGAGTTTGTTGCCCAGCCATTCTTGAACTTGCAAATAGACTCTGTATGAGCGTTGCAGTGCAGAACCCTTAGTTGGAGGTAGGGAGGGGAGGTCTGGCTTCACCCTTGTGGAGGATTTTAGGAATGCTGCGTAGCTCTGTTTGTTCATATCTGTTATTCTAGCGTTGTACATTGCTAGAAAGATCTGCTCCCGGCATTTGCAACTTCCTTAGGTGTTGAAGTGTTTGTGTAAAATGTTGGAGAGTAAATGCAGGGCGTTGTTCATTATGAATATTGAATTATGAATAATTTAGCAAATGTTGACTTGCCTTTTCGGAAAATCGCATAGGTGGTATCGCAGCCACTAAACGCGTGATTGAACTAAATGCTCTTGAAAATATCAAGTGCTTGTAATTCCTTGGAAGAATAAGTTTTGCTTTCCTCCTTTCCCCTACCAGGTTTAAAAAAAAATATCTCTCGTTCCCTTGGAGCTAACGCGACCAGCAGAACTAGCAGATCCACATCCTCGCCGACGACAATCGTTGAACAACCACATTCTGACCGTTTCCGCGATATAAGCAAAAGACTGAACAATTTTTACTTTAACCCCCCCCCCTTTCTTGAGCGAGCTCACCTCCACCTTCAGGGACTTTTGATATATGTCTACCTAAGTGTAAAGGAAGCGTTTAAAAAAAGTTCCAACTCTCTAGGAATTTTTTCCACCGATCGCCCTATTTTTGTTTAATTTGACTAGGCTAAAATGATTTTTCTTTTCTCAGCCTAATAAACTCGCTTACGGTTAATCCTATGACAAAAATGCAAAGGAACATTTTTATATGAAATCTTATCAGCTTTCATTTTGTAACAGGATAAAAATTCAACAGGATATTCCGAGATATAAGCAAAAATCTGAACTATGGTACCTTTAAAACCTCCCCTTTCTCGAGCTCACCCCCCACCTTCGGGGGACTTTTGATATATGTCTACCTAAGTGTAAAGGAAGCGTTTAAAAAAAGCTCCAACTCTCTAGGAATTTTTTCCACCGATCGCCCTATTTTTGTTTAATTTGACTAGGCTATAACCTTGAAATTCTAGGTGGAAGTGTTGAAGAACAAGAATATGACGGTTTCAGTATTATACTTAAAGAAAATACTGACCAGGTCAAAGTATGATAAAAAATATTATGGAAGATAAATTTGTTGGAGGAGAGGAAATCAATCAAAATATGAACTTACCTCTCACAGAAAAATCAAGAATTTCAAACCATGAATTAGAATATAGAAAGTAAAGTTATTGCTCAAGAAAAAGAAAATAATGAAAGGCTTAATATTAAAGACATAAATCAAACTTGCCCATTATGTCAAATACACTAGCGAAACCGGAAAATAAAACAAATTGGCAGACCAAGAGGTATTCGCTCTACTTGTTTGTACGGTCTGAAAAAGTAATCCAAGAAAAAAACAAGTCGTCCAATATGAACAAAAGTAAAAAGTAACCAGTTTTAAGTTATGTTATGTTTTTGTTCCAACATTTTTATTTCATTTATTAATAAGTAAAGAACTATAATATTTTTATAGTGTTTTCATTTCACTCATGTTCCGATTCCATCACAATTGGGACCAAATCAGACCATGCATTACTCCCCGAAGAATAGCAAAGATGCCTATATATCGGGGACTCCCCGATGTTTTGACTCGCATTCTATTCATCGGAGCGGAATACTCGTATGAGCATCAGTACATTATAGATAATACCTACATGTCGGGGCGCCCCGATGGATAGACACGGCGTAATACAAATAAACACTTACTTTTTGCACTTGTTGCATAAATAACTATTTTTATTTTCAACCACACAAGTATTAATGACACTACTGACCTTTTAAAATTTTGGAAGTGTCACATTAGTGTCTTCTACTTCCCGTCCTGACTTCCCTGCTTGAGTTCCCGTCCTGACTTCCGTGCTCGATTTCTCTGCCGCATACAAGGATTAATCGCTGAATTTAATTTATGTAATGTAAAACTAATAGATATTATTATAAAAATGAAACAAAAATCTAGGTAGGTATGTATTTATGGAAAACTAATTCCTATTTATTTAAAGCAAACTAAATCAAACCACACTGTAAAAACACTTCTGTTAAATTACACAGAAAATCATTGGAAACTTCGTAACCCATAATTTTCAGTATAAAATTACATACCAATGTATGCTTACCAGAAGCATGTATTATTGTATTTCCTGTCGAAAATAATACATAGTAATGAAAATTTACATTTTACTTTTGTAAATTTACAATCACAAATGTTAATTCATATATTGTGGATGTAATTTTACTGATTATTATTTTTGTAAAATACTAATCTCATATTGTATTTTCAAATACTTGCTTTGTGTATTATCGTTTATATTATGTAAATTTATAACATTGAATATCAGTATTTGTACATGGGAGAATAGATTATAGTTACTAATAATAATACTGAAATATATAGTTACTTATGTAAATTTACGTATCACAAATTTTAATTTATATATTGTGGATGTAATTTTCCAGATCATCTAGGTGAAAAATGGAAAGTTTTAATTTTCTTGTCCATCGTTTACTAAGTTTCCCTCTCAGTAACGAGAGGTTTGAAAAAGAAAAAGTATTAATTAAAGATATAGCTATGAGTAATGGTTATCCTAGAGATATAGTTGAAAAACTAATTAGGAAGCGTAAAGTTAAGGACACACCTCGTAATTCTACGACTTTTCAAAAGGATATAGACTCTAAAATATGTATCCATCCCGTACGAACCCCGGTTTACTCGTGGTTTAAGTAAGGTCTTCAAAAACGTGGGTATAACAGCGATTCATTCGTCGAGTAATAAATTACAACAACTCTTAGACAATCCGAAGGATAAAATTGTTCCAAATGAATGGTCTGGGATTTACGAAATTAGTTGTAATGATTGTGATCGAAAATATGTTGGACAAACGAGACGACCAATTATCATCAGATTTAAAGAGCATATGGTTCATCTAAAATATGGAAGAACAGATAAGTCTAGCGTTGCACAACATGCTTTTGACAACAACCATAGAATAGATATTAGTAATTTAAGATTAGTTAGAAATGTGACCAATAATAGACAGTTGGATGCATTTGAGAGCATAAAAATTGTAAAATGTAAAAGTAGTATGAATAGTGACAAGGGACATATACCATATAGCCCGCTTTACGCGTTGCTTAGCAACTAATCATTGAAGCATGACTAATGATTTCACCATAAATAGTATAGAGTCGATTTTTAGTTTTTAATCGTCTCCAGATGATGCCAACCTGGTTGACCAAACGCGCGTCGAGCGAAGTGAAAGTGTTATGGTGTTTGTAGAAACTACTCCGAGTGTTATCTAGGAATACCAATTTCACAATATATTTTCACATACGAGATTTGTATGTTATCTATATTTTCTATTATGTGAATTTACTTTTACAATATCAATATCAAGTGTGAATTTACAATAGCAGTATTTGTACAAGGGGTAGCAATCAATATTATTATGAATTAAAGATTTTTTTATGATATAGATAGATACAAAACTGGAACGGAAACGTTACTTTCCCGATTTAGGACGAAAAAAAAATAATATGGAATAAGAACCGGCGCGGGGAAGTAACGTTGTGTAACGTTGGGTTGTAACCGTGTAAAATTCCTCTACTTATTATGGAATTAGACATATTTACTTATATTGCAGCAAATTCATAATCAGCGTTTGTAAAATTCCTCTGTTAAATGTAATATGTAAGATCTTTTATGGAATTATACGTATTTGCGCTGGATTAAAATAAATTCGCAAACAGCGTTTGTAAAATGTCTCTGCTAAAATGTAATATGTAAGAGTTTTTGTACGACTATACATATTTCCATCGAATTACAGTAAATTCACAATCAGCGTTTGTAAAATTCCTCTGCTAAAATGTAATATGTAAGACTTTATGGAATTTTACAGAGGGCAGAGGTCCTGAAAATTATTTTCCAAAACCTCTTCTTACTTTTTACTGAAAATTCACCTCCTTAAAGCTCCGCATCAATGTAGAACAACCTGTATAAGAGTTAAATAGTCAAAATATTTAATGTTATTAGGTAATAACGACAAACAAATTTATATATTTTTTTACGAAAAACATTTTTGGCAAAAACTGTATTAACAAAATACAAATACAAATAAAATATGTAATCCCAAATTGATAAAGCTCGACTCATATTACTAATAACTTTAAATTATTCTATTAATATTATTTAAGTCTTAAAGTTTCAATTAAGAGATGAATTTTGTTTTCAGAATTGAAAATATGTTAGACGAGAAACAAGAGCTACCGGATCATTTTCTGTCAGAAATATACAAATGGGCTCTGGAATGTAAGTATAAGTTTCATTCATATTTATTTATAAGGTTAATGTCACACAACTGACTCATCTGCCGTCTCACTATCCACTATAATACGCACTGGGCATTGGTATAAATATCCAACCGCAATGGTAAAATAATTGTCTCGCAAATGGTCAACCCAAGATTTTCAAACTGGGAATTGAACGCCAAAAATAGATTCAAAAGTGTTTAGGATTTGAGATATGATCTTGTAATTGTTTTCAAATGCTAATTTGATGGATATTATGTTTTTATGTACCAAGAGTGTCCATTTGTCGTGAGTAATGTCAATCTTAGTGTCTTCGTGGTAGTATACTCCTACGGTGTTATTAATTGGGATTATAGTGTATTGTGAAGCTGCTGTTCCGATCAGCATAAGAAACCTGAAAATAAATTAATTTTCGTAGTAAGATTTCATTCTATCAAAATTTACTTTTGTTTTGTTTTTGGTTTCAAGATTAACTAATATTGCAATTTTTTTAAATATTTGAATTATCTCAAAGGGAGCATTAAATTTTTTTTGCAATTTGTCTTTAATTTGTGATTCTTTTGCGTAAACCCTGTCTCCTACTTGAAATTCGTAACGATTCTCGGGGACGTGTTTATCGAAGCGTACTTTAGCTTTTTCTTTTTGCGTCTGAGTTCGAGATATTCTGTTGTTGAGGTCTCGTATGTATTTTGTGATCAGGTCTTTTTCGTTGTACAATGTCTCAAGGGGTGTACTGGATGTGTGTCCGAAAATTAACTCGTACGGTTTACACCGTACATCCGTGCATTTTGTTTACTGAATTATTGTAACAGATTACAGCGTTGTTAAAAGTGATGTTATGATGTTCGTCTGGGTTTTCTGTGAGGTGTACTCTTATCATTTCGGTAAGAGTGGCATGAAATCGTTCTAGTCATCCATTTGTTTGAGGATGACACTAACTCTTGAAGTGGTTAATTTCACGTCGTACAAGGTAGGTACATAAATCACGGAGTAGGCTGTTGTCAAATTCACGGCCATAGTCACAGTGAATCCTTAAGGGTGTACCATAGTGTTGAAGGTCTAGCAATAAAGTATTGACTATTGACTTACCTGTTTTGTCTTTAAGAGCATAAGCTAGAGTAAATTTTGTAAGCTCATCTCGGATGGTCAGTGCGTAATTTCTATTTGCTGTTTCGAAAACGTCTATGTTTATACTTTCAAAAGGCGCCTTTGGTGTTTCGGTAATCAATAATGGGTTACTGAGATTTTTACGACACACGATTTTTTTTTTGATTTTTAAATTTCGCAATTTCTGACCAATTGTACTTTTCTTTAATGCGTCTAATGGTTGCATTTGGTTTGGTTTTCAATGGTCTAGTATGATAGGGATTTCGTCGTTGTCAGGTGTTTTGACGATGTTTTGGCAAATAATTAATTTTAAATCTTGTTCGGCAAAATAAATTAAAGCATTTCTAATATTGGTAAATCTAAATTATATTATTTTCTACATAAAAGGTTTGAGAGAGATCAATTTCGTTTTTAAATTTGTATAATAGGATGAATAAACATTCAATTATTCCGTCGAAAGGCAAGGGGACTATAAAATACCTTCTTTTTATCACAGATTTGCTTGATACTGTGTTAACTTTATAAGTGGTAAAATCGGGGTTTTCTTCAAATATATCTTCTACTATTTTATAATGAAGATCTTTTAACTTGTTTTGTTGAGAAAAACTTATGATGTTTTTGTGGTCTCTATCTAACAATTGTTTATTTGTAAATTTTATTTTTGAATAATCAATTAACGATTTTGTCTTGTTTAAGTTATCAAAATTTTCGAATTCATTTGATATTTGTTCTTTTCTTATTTCGTCAGAATTAGGTTCATCTTTGTCATTGATTTCAATAGTTTCATCGTCATCTGAATTGTTTGCGGCTAATATTTTGAAATTTAGTTTGGAACATTCTTTAAAGTGATTAATTTTTATTTTAGAAAGAGCATCGGCGTTCTTATTGATTTTACCGGGTTCGTAGACTATTTCGCAGTTGTACTCTTCTAGTTTTAAGCGCCAGCGAGCGAGTCTGCTGCCTGGATCTTTGATTGAGAATAACCACGTCAAAGGTCGGTGGTTGGTAACTAATTTAAACTTTCTGCTAAAAATATACGGTCTGAAGTGTTTTACTGACCATACTATAGCTAACAGTTCACGTTCTATTGTACTGTATTTAGTTCTACTGTTCTATTGTACATAGTGTTCGAGAAGCATAAGCGATAGGTAGGTTCTATGGGTCCTTGTGAAAGTACAGCGCCAATAGCGTATGCACTTGCGTCTGTTGTTAATAATAATGGTTCGTCAAAGTTTGGATAAATTAAAATTGGAGAGGATATTAAAGCTTGTTTCAATTCGTTAAACGAATTTTTGCCAAGTTTGAAATGAAGCGTCTGTAATAACCAGCAAGTCCTAGAAATGACTTAATTTCTCTTTGATTTTTCGGTTCTAATAAGTTATAACATGTCCTAAGTACGCAACTTCCTTTCTAAGAAATTCTTATTTGTCAGGTTGAATCTTAAGATTAGCCTTTCGAAGACGTTTAAATACTTCATTTAACCTAAAAATGTGGTCATGGATTGTTGGCGAATAAATAATGATTTAGTCCATGTAAACGAGACAACGTTCATTTTGAATTCCCAATAAAATGTTATCCATCACTCTTTGAAACGTTGATGGGGCATTCTTTAATCCAAATAGCATACGTACAAATTCAAAATGTTCATTTTCGACTGTGAAAGCGGTCTGTTGAATATCTTTAGGATCGATTTCGATTTGGTAAAAACTTGATGCTAAATCTAAGTAGTGACATATTGGCAATGTCCTAATTCGTCAAGTAAGTCTGACATGTTCGGAAGGGGATATTTCTCGTGTATTGTAACCTCATTTAATTTTCGATAGTCAATAACTACACGCTATTTCTGTTTTCCAGAAGCGTCAATTTCTTTCGGAACTACCCAAATTGGGGAGGACCATGGAGATATTGAATGTCGAATTATACCTTGGTCTAACATTTGTGAGACTTGTGTTTTTATCTCTCCTTTGTGAATTTGTGGGTATCTATAGAAATTTGTTCACGCTCAAAGTTATTGTTTTTAAAATTATCTTGGTTGCTATCATTAATATTTAATATTTGGTTAAAATTTTGAAATGGTCCGAATTTTAATTCGGAAAAATTCAGTTTTCGGCATTGCGTTTGCATCGACTGTTTGCAACTGATGTTAAAAATTCACCTTTATGATTTATTTTTACTATGGAGTTTGGAAGTCTTACTCTGTCTATTTCCTGCGCTAGCAGTATAGCGTCAGTATTTACTAAGTTGCATTTTAATTTAACAATGTGTTCTGTACGAGGTTCTAAGGAAATATTGTTAGCAATATCAAAATTATTTGTACATTCATGTAGTGAATTTTCAGTAACTTGGTTTTAAAGTGGTTTTAAAGTCAGTAATAAGTTGTTTATTTCTTAAATCAATTATACAATTGTAATGCTCTAGAAAGTCGGAAACTATAAGTCCGTCGAATTCTATATCCAATTCCATATCTATATTGTGTATGTACACTTTATGCGGATTACCAATTTGAAATGGAATAAGTGTTGATTCGTTTATTATAATTTTTTGGTTTGTTATTCCCTGAATAACAACATTTTCCGGAGATCCGGGAATAATTTTCGCATGTTTTTTGTTTAAAAATAGTTACCTATACCAGCTCCAGAGTCAATTAAAATTTTAAATATATTTGTGATATCATTTATATAATAAAGATTTTTTGAGTTTACGGTTAATGGCGGGTTTAGAAAAATATCTGTTTTGGAAAGTTTACATCGGGGTTGAAATTCTGTAAATTCATTGTTTGAATTTTATTTGTCAATGTGTCCAGTGTTTCGTCTTTTTGATAGTCCGGGGAATCGGTTGGAAATCGGGAATTGTGAAAATTTTCACTAAACGTTGTTTGTTCTTGATTATCAATATAATCAAATTGATCACATGCTTCATTGTCGGTGTAAGTGTTCTGGCTATATTCAGTAGCAGTATAATCAATATCATTATACTGATAATTATTTGAATTTTCGCTGGGTAAGTTAGCATAATTAACATGATGAGTTTTGTTTTGCTGAATTCTATTAAAATTCGGATTTGATTGGGTTGCTGATGGCCTTTGTTGATTCGAATAATTTAGATTTGGTCTCATTGAATTTTGTTGAAAATTCGGACGGTTTTGTTGTAAGTTTTGATTTTGTTGCTAAAATGGTCTTGGATTTTGATCATATTGATTTGTTTTGAAATGGGGTCTTTGTTTCGATTGAGGGGTTTGGTTTGAATGATTTTGTAAGCCTGGTCTGGTAAAGTTTTGCTATTGCTGTCTTGTGTGGCATTCACATTCTCATTTATTAAATAGCCCGTACGTTTGTAATACGAACAAAGTTTTTGTGGTAAAATTGGTTTTCTGACTTGATTGGTGAATTGAGCTGTACTTTGAGTTTGACAGGTTTTTGAAATTTTTGATTCTGAAAGTAGGACAGTTGCAGTTCCCTGCGTATTCTGTTGGTAGCTACTAACACATCCTTTGGATTTTCGGATCTTATTATTTGTCCTAACTTAGGTTCAAGACCGGCAAGTAAAGTATTGAGCGTCATTGTCTCAATTAATTGGGATTGAGCTTTGTTCTGCTCTAGGGAGAGAACTTGTTTTTGTTTCGCGGCATGCATTTCTGCATTGTGCGTCTGTAATCAGGGCACAAAAGTAAGAGCGGATTCGTTTGGTAGTTGGTGGATTAGTTGGAGATCCTGCATCAAACCTGTGAAATCACGCGAATCACCACAATGCAAATTTAATAAATGTTTGATTTCTTCCCATGTCGCAGGGTTGCGGTAATTAATCAACTCGGCAGCTCTGCCACGCAGCTGGTTTTTTACATGGAGAGTTAATAGTATTTTTTGATCGTTGATTACCATGCTGAAGGGGGTAATGCATGAGTTTAAAAATGTTTGCAAGAAGATCTGATTACCGTCGTAATCAGGGATAATGGAAAATATTTCTGATAGTCTGTAGTGTTCTACAGCTATGCTTGCATCGGCATCGGCGTCGTTTGCTGCCCGTGCCATTGCGGGAATGTACAAAAAGAGTACAAAAAGAAATGTGTATGGGAGTACAAAAAAAATTAATGTATATTCGCTACGTTGGAATATAGAACTGTGGTTGAAAAGAATCTGTTTGATTTCTTTTCACGTTGCACAACAATACAATGAATACAAGATTGCGACATGATTCTTAAAAGTTTGTACTTACGTGAAGCTGCACATTGGCTTGGGCTTGTAGGTACTTCTGCTTCAAGACATTGAGAACTGCCACCACGGTGAGGGAATCCTCCTTGTTCTGGAGGTCTGGCTCGTCTAGTTAGGCACCACGAAGATGTTCTCCTTATTCTATAGAGTTGCACACTACCAGTTAGGCACCTTGTTCCGGGATGTTTCACATATATCCTACCGACTGCGCCAATTTTGTTATTTCACTCGTCGAAAATAACTTTTTAAAAAACTTTATTTTATTTAAAACATGAAATGAAAAATATAAATGTGAGTGAGTTTGATCTTGACTGTTTTAATATTGGGACTACACTTGTTGTTTCTACAATAGTCGTTACTACACTGGATGATCCATACACTGAAATGTTCTTATATAAACTATATAATGCAAGTCAGCATGCATGTGCACAAGCGACGGCTTGGTCAACAGCTAAATCTGCATTACGTGCTTATAAGAGAAATATGAACGTATGAGAACGGGATTTGAAATAGTGGCCGTAATTTTTCCTCTAGTAATTATCCGCAACCAATATCAATTTTAGGAAAATACCTACACTGCACTGAAAGTCAAGATAATAATAAAATAACATGTCCGATAAATTTCGCTATTTTTTATAAAAATACAAAAATGATTTTCCTCGAAACCATAAGGCCAAAAACTAATTATTGGGGCTGAAGTAGCAGACGGTCCCACCTCTTTCTCTTCTCCGTTTGTCCAACCAAGCGCCTAACACCCTGTATATATACATATTTATGTGCTGCCACACTTTAAAGCCGACTATTAAGCGGAATAGACGAAATCATGTTAATTGAAAAATGGACAATTGTATTTTATAATTAACAATTGTACCCGTCAGGATGTACTATTAGCTAAAATTTACCCTAGCAGAGCTGATATGCCGATAACTTGAGAAAATTTTCTTTAAATTGAGAAAATGGATGCAACTTTCCTCCCCCATCTAATTATCAAATGGACTAAAGAAAGTGCAGTAGTGCAGATTCGCGCCATTTCGGTTCAGTTGTGAATTAGTTGTTGTACTGTGAATTAGTTTTGGGTTAATTTTACCCATAGCGCATACGTAACGCAACTTGTTTCTTCATTTTATTAACATTTCGGTAAGTTTCCCACTTATTTTCTTTAATCAAGTTCATATATATATATATATATATATATATATATATATATATATATATATATATATATATATATATATATATATATATATATATATATATATATATATATATATATATATATATATATATATATATATATATATATTCTAATTATGAAAGAAAACGTGCCTTGTCTGAGCGTGAACTGATAGAACTAGCTGAGGAATCGGATGCGGATGAAATTATACCTGAACATGATGAGTCTGAACAAAATTGTTTGTTGTTCTCTTAGTGATCATAATACCAGTTCAGAAGAATCGGGAAGTGATATCGACAAGGGAAATGGCACAAATAGTTTTTTTGTGAAATGATACTGAAATAATACTGGTATTAATTTAAATTTATCAACAGTTGGCAAACAGATCGCGATCCCAATTCTGAAACAGAAGATGACGTTCCATTGGATCAGTTTGTAAATTATCTAGGGAAGGACAGCTACTAAATGGCAGAAAAGACCTCTTCCTGCTAATAGAACAAGAGCGCATAATAGAGGAAGGAATAAGTCAAAAGTACCCCTGCAAGATATGGGATTAAAATATTTCTATAGGCTGATTCAGAAACATATTATACAGCAAATTTCGAAATTTATCGTGGCCAGCAGCCAGATGGTCCATACAAAGTGGAGAATACCCCACATTGTGAAACTGCTTATATTACCCATCGACAAATCAGCAAGAAATGTAACAATGGATAACTGGTTCATGAGTGTACATCTAGTAAATGATTTATTGGATAATCATAATATAACATGCGTTGGAATCATCCGCAAAAACAAGCGGGATATTCCCTAGGAATTTTTGATAAAAAACGGGAATGATACTCTAGTCTGTTTAGATTCACAAGAAATACTACGCTCTTGTTCTACATACCTAAGAATAAATAATAAGAATAAATAAAATTGTACTACTTCTTTCAAGCATGCACCATGATGCTAGTGTCAATGAAACATCTGAAAACAAGAAAACCCGAAATAACTAATTACTACAATTCAATGAAAGGTGGGGTGAATACTGTTGATGAACTTTGTGGTACTTATTCAGTTTCACGAATATCCTTCAGATGGCCTCTGACCACATTTTTTAGTTTTATGAACACAGCTGCTATAAATGCTTTTATTGTATACAAAGCTAATAAGCCATCAAAGAAATAATTGAGGAGAATTTTTTTTAAAGAAAATTGCTCTTGATCAGACGAAAAGGCAACTAAGCTATCGGGCAAAAATTGAAAATATGCGCCCTGTACTGAAAACGAGAATAAACTTGTACACTAATACTAACATTGAAGCTCCAGCTCAACAGTTACGATTACAATGTGGTGGATGCGAGGATTGTGGGATTAAAAAGGATCATAAAACAACAAGATCGTGTGACTTATAACAAATTTATTTGTAAGCAACATATTGTACCTTTTTGTGCCAGATGTTCCCAAAAATGCAAAAATATCTATGAGAAAAATCAAACAAGAGATGATGGAGATGAAGAAGACGAAAATCTGGATAACTGAGGACGTTAATTTATTACTTCAACAAAACTAAATCACAATTTGTATTACTTTGTTATATTAAAAAAATCGTATTTAATAATAAAACAAATTGTCAACTTATTCAGCGTAAATGTCGAACAAGTAAAAAATACCCAGTGCGCGTCCATATGCTATAAAATAGGGTGCGCGTTCTGTCGGGTTAAAGATGCTAAAAAAGTCATATATATATATATATATATATTATAGGTACTTTCATTCGATTTCAGTAATTCTCATTGTTCTTACTCTCAATAACTTCTCAATATCAAACTCTCAACATTCTCTGAATTCACGTTTTCATCCTCTTTGGCCCTTAAGGTCCTGGCAAGGGTTCTTCGTCAATGGCATACTCATCTTTAGTGGTTCAGTGGTTCTTGCTGAAGGGGCTGTGCGTTGTCTTCATCGTCGTCCTCGTCGTGAATATGCACGCCCCGCCGTTGAGGCAATTCCCTTGACAGTGGAAGCATGCCGCAGCAGAACAGTTCAGCATTGCTTTCCGGTATTCACATTTGCCACTACCACAATCCTTGATGCAGCAGCAAAGCAAAGATCACTGCCGCTTCCTTGATGGTTTCTCATTTCAAATACAATTTTGAGTAGCCCACGTTGCTTTCTCCTAAAAGTTACAGATGTTGTGTCGCAGTCGGTAAATGAATGTAAGAACAGGATGTGTTCAAAACCATGCTGTTTTGAATAGCAAAACCATACTATTTTGAATTTCCCTCGACCGGATTTCAGCGGCAGGATGTCTTTGGTGGGAAGAGTGGAAGCTATCAAAAGGACAGCGAGGTCCACAAGGTTGTAAAGAATTTCAATAGCTTTCATTTCGTATAAGCATTAAATTATAAGAATTTTTCCCTACCACGCCGACGCGACGTACCGTTTTCGACATATAAGCCAAAATCCCAAAAGTGGCCCCTCTTTGTGTCCCCCCCTCCGGCTCACCACCTCACCAACGTACCCTTAAAAAGTTTATGAAGAAATCGCTTAGGAGGTCCCTGCTCACGCACTCTACAACCCTTTTTGAGACATTCGTTGACTGAACTATTTGTGTAATTGCTATTATCTAATATAAAATCACTTGTTTAGCTGTAGCTCGAGTTTCCTTAAATACAAGACTGGGCTGCTTGGAACCTAATTTACCCAAAAATTCAGATTCCCAGCGAATGATTGATGCCATTAACACTTTCTTCTGGACCGTAGCTGAGGTGGAACTCCGAATGCCAGTTTGGAGGGTATACAAGAATAAAGCATTTAGAAAATATATTGCTGCTCTAGAAGAGTTTCGAACGTAAGTACGAATTAATTATATTAAAATAATAATCATAATTTATATAAAATAGTAA
>CAXKVY010002668.1:0-32284 GCA_964058915.1 Tetropium fuscum
GATTTACGTAAATTAAATGACACTTAAAATACCGTGATATAAAATCCCTCTGTGAAGGTGATCAACCTCTTATTAAATTAATAGAGTTTAAGCAGTTTTACCTCAACCTCCCACATGATTAACTATTTGGTTTAAAAAAGTATTTTTAGAATACTTTGTATAATTCATTTTTATTTTCAGAAAGAATATAACTATTTTCCCATATAAAAAGTTTAAAACTATATAGGATATATTTATATAAGATTTTATATTTATATAATTAGTTACCTATTTGGTTTATTTTTAAAAGCCGTCTTTTCTGAAAGGCGAAAGAATATTTTCATTTTTGTCATCTATGAACATATAGAAAAATGCAAAGAGATGTATTGTATTAAACTTGTATTAAGTCTTAATATTATGATTTGGCTAATGTTTTGTAACATTATTTATATTGCTGTCTTGTATTGATATGTTGTTTAATCTTAATTATGTATTTTGTTTACCTGAATTATGTATTTTTATTTCTTATTAATTGTGACGTTTTATTTCTTATTAATTGTAAGCATTAAAAAAGTTGATTTTGTACTTTCTTAGCGGTAATTGCAAGTATAATTACTTATACTTTGACTAAGTAAAAAAGGAAAACGCCAAATAGAGTAATTTTTTTAAAGCCCTCAGAATTTATTAATCTTAAAACTGTTTTCCTAACAAATCAGGAAAAATGAGTTGCGTCACACCGTGATATAAGCGATAATATAGTGGACTGGAGTTTTAGTTTACCGAATGTCACAATTCAGGCGGCTGGCGGCAAAGAGTAAAGGATAAACAAACAACCATAAAAAGCTTTTGATGTTAGCCGACTGTATACTGAAAACAAATTGTGACACTCGGAAATCCTAAAGTACAGAGAACTATACATTGTCATTTATAAAAGCACAAAAGTAAGAAATGTTAGTAAACTTTATTATTGCCTTAGTACGAGAGCATAGGGCCAAGTGAGATGCGGAGCAATCTTGTGTGGACTGCTATTACATTTTTTATGACCATTTCCAGAAACGGTTGATACCTAATAACGAATGACAACATTTTAGGATAACATTCCACGCCAGTTTGCTCTCGCTCTATGGAATCTCGCTGAAACCCTAAGCTCTCGTACTATGGCAATACATATTATACATATTTTCAACTTTTCTTATTTTCTTAAATGAGTATTTGGACAGATCCTATGAAATGCATTTGAATAAAGTGTCTAATATATACAGTCAGTATAAATCCAGTGCAGGCAATTGAAGTAACAAGTTGTTTCGTTCGTATAATAAATTATGCGCGTTAGTCATAATTAATTAAATAGAGCTTATGATATAAAAACGTTGAAATAAATCCAGTGCAGGCTGTTTAAGTAACAAATTGCCTTGTTGGTATCATCGTCCGTGTGTCTTAGTTTTATTTATATAAATCGAGATATAAATATAGTAGCTACTCGTATATGATATAATAACTAATATATATAATAAAACGTCGTAACTAATTCGGTACAACAGAACAAGTTTTAAAATATCTGATATATACAGTTAGTACAAATCCAGTGCATGCAGCTGAAATTACAAGTTGTTTTGTTCGTATAATCCATCCACTCTCTTAGTTTTAACACTTAAATAGAACTTATGATAATAAAAATATCACAACAAATTCGTTACATCTCAGAACAAGTTTATAGACGTCTTGTATAGCCGGTTAGTACAAATCCAGTGCAGGCAGGTCGAATAACAAACTGCTTGATCCGGATCAGCCATTAAGTGTCTTAGTTTTTTTTGTTTAAACATATTTTTTGATAAAAAAAGTATGTAGTAACAAATTACTACTACACTAAACACTAAATTTTCATGTCATATATTAACAAAAAAATCAAAAAACTTTTTACGTCAGCAATTAGCAATTTTCTCGAAAACGGGTAGGTATAAAATTCGTTTCAGCGAAACAAAATAGCAACAAAAAAATAAAAAATTAGTGAGGTATTTTTTGCAGTCTCTTTCCAATTTTTCACATATTTTTAGAAATCCTACTACAATGTGCTCAAATAGTTTAACTGGTCTTAGTTTAGAGAAATATCTTTTGTTTATAGAGGCAATTATGTACCTACTTGTATACAATATCAAAGCACCAAGAAGTAATGTATCCAGCTATCGTATATTTTTTATCAGTCACAAGCAGTCGCGTAGTCATGTACCTATGTAGGTTCTGCCAAGGACAAATTGCTGACCATGCTTTAGAGTGAGGCCGAACCTAATCCTTTGACGTTACCATTTCTCAAGTGTATTTTTTTCTGTGTAGATTGTAAAAAATCGTGACCTGATAGTAGAAATCTTACCCGACAGGTCAGATTTGATCAATGGATTCAATGTTTTAAGGTATTGTTTAACAACACCTTATCTTATGGTAAGGTATTGTTTTTTTAAGGTCTTTTGATTTATTGTGATATTTGGCTGGTTTAACGTTGAACCGTTGATTAAAGGACTTACATCAATCAACGGTTGAACCTAGTAAAACTAGCGGAACTACTTGAATTCAGTTTTATGGTAATGGTACATGGAAATTGGTAAAAAAATGGCTACATAGAAGAAAAAAATACTCAAATAATACTATCAGGTCTTTTGTTTATTGGGGTAGCAAGCATTCAAGATCTAAAAGCTTTCCACCGCTTGGTGGAAAGGTGGCCCGGTGGAAAATAATAAGCTGGTAATGAAATTAACAGGATACAGGATATGAGGGTTTCTTTACGTTTTCGGTTTTACCGTGTTGACCGGTTAGTCTTATTTTTGTGGCGTTTTTAAAGAAATTGGATAGATTTTAAATATGTCTTCAATAAAAAGGATTAGAAGGTCTTAGGATTATGATGATTGTTTCTCTTCCCTCATTTTTTTTTTGTTTATACAGGGTTGCAGGGACCAAATTTTACCGGGTGATAGAACTTTTTAAAATTGGAAAAAATGTTCATACGAATATGAGTCGGGAAATGCTTAGTTTCCGAGATACAGAGTATCGAAGTTTAATAAAAAATTTATTTTTTTAATTATTGACTGATTGTAAAGATAAAAATTTGAAAATTGGCACAAATATTTTTTACTTTATGCTGCTTTTTTGGAAAAAAATCTTGGAAAAAAATTCTTGGTGGTCTTGGAAAAAAATTGTATAGAAGCCTGTAATTTAGAGGGTTCGCCTCCTTTGTTCGCTCTAAATATTTTTCAACGTACGTCTATGGTCGTGAAACTACATTCGTTTGACAACAAATAGGGGAAAACATTTTTTTTGCAAATTTCTTTCCAAAACAAGCATAAAGTAAAAAATATTTTTGCCAATTTTCAAACTTTTATCTTTACAATTAAGGTCAATAATTAAAAAAAATATTTTTTAAATTTCGATACCCTGTAGGTATATCGGAAAATATGAATATCCCGACCCATATTTATATGAACTTTTTTCTTATTTTAAAAAGTTCTATCACCCGGTATAGTTTGATCCCTGAAATTTGGGCCAACCTGTATATAATATATCAACACATTGATAATTGACTCAACCAATCGAGTGTTTTCTAAAGTAATTATAGCGTAAAAAGTTGAAGATTGGTATACTTACAATATGAAGTATGAAGTATAGACATTTCAAGATTTGAACATAAAATCCAAAAATGTAATGATTTATTATGCTGTTCTTTTTAAAATAATGCATCTTTCTGTCGCCAGATTTTTTCCCACACGAGACGAGACAAGGCCTTGTCTCGTCTCATCTCGAAAAAATTAATCTCGAAATTTCGAGACGAGACGAGACAATGCCTTATCACTTATCGTCTCGTCTCGCGGGAACTATAGGTGAAGCACACCCGTGGGTGGTGGGAACTCTATAGATATTTAATGTTACTTCTATGAACAATCGATCATGAAAATATAATTTGGTTATAATTTATAATTTCTTATATATAATTTCTCCTAACTGCGCATATTAAATATGTTGCAAACTTTAGGCGCACACAGATAGGTATACAAATACTCTATAGATAATAGATAACTATAGATAACGCATGTAGCTCGAAATGTTATCTATAATGATGTTGCCATATAGCCATATACTGTCCTAGTGCCGAAACGCACTGAAAAATAATTACCGTACAAATGGTTCTTGACATGTAGTATTTATAACTTGTTTCGTGACTTGGTACTTAATATATTTCACACTCTAATTTTATATTTATAGGGGTTGCTCGATTTATATAACTTAATTTATTCTGTATAATATAAGTATTTAAGGTCTTTAGAATTTCCTTATTATGTTCATTAGAGTTAAAAAAAGTTGTGTTAATGTAATACGAGACAATTCGCCAATTTAACACATTAAATTCTTAATAGAGAAGAACTGACACACCTTTCAAAATTAGTAAATAAACTAATATATTTTCTTTGTAAATTGAAGTACCTAAAATTTTTTTTTGATATTCATAATTTAAAAATATCGTACACTAGTATCGTCCACTAGTTCAAACCCAAATATATTCCCATGCAGCACAAACCGCACTAAATCTAACTAACGACTAATTTTATAATAAAATTGGAAGGTTCTCTGGTTTTAAAATAAAATTGGAGGGATTGGTCTTCTTCCATATTGACACTTGACCGTGGATATATCGTGATATGTTGTGTGAATAATGAATTAACAGTGAAGTAGACACTTCAACACTTTAACAAGATTTGTTCTTAACTTTTCGGACCCCTTCGGCGCCCGGCTCCTCAATTGCCACGAGGCCTGCTGCGCGTGGATGTTTGGCTGGTCCCAGGCATGGAGATAATAGGCGATGTCATATTGAATTAATAATTATTAAATAAATCTTTGATTGATTGATCGTCTAGATCGACTAAGTGGCCTATTTTAAAAATATCCATTTTACTACTATTAACAAATACACAATATTAGCTTTTCACTTTTATACAACTCCGAAAGTACGTACACTTCTGAAAACTATTAAAATATAGGTTGGTCGTTTTAACACGGCAATATTCTTGGCTAAAAATGTGACGTCGATAAGAGAGGGCCGAGCGGTAGTATCGCTCTTTAACCCTAATATTTATGTAAGCCAAGACCGCCTCGTAAGGGGCACACCGCGCGTTTCACGTGATCCTTCCCACGAATGTATTCAGTGTCACGCGAAGTTCTCGCACCCACTTGCGCAGCCACCCCCAGTCCTGCTGATGGGCCCCACCGGCAGAGCCTGGCTTTTGGCGCTCTTCGCCGGCGTGTATTACCCCCGGAGGTGTTGTCTCGAGGGATCCTTCCTACATTTGGTTGGCCTACATCACTCCTCGGGTACTTTCGTCGCCGTAAGTTGTTCATTTTTAGCATTTCTACTTTATAATTCGTATCAATTCAATTTTTTTCTATCATCTAAATTTCCCTCAAATGATTGCATAACCTAGTTAGGAAAGTTAAATGGTGAAACTAGATATGAAATTAACAAAATTGAGAACCACAAAACCGATCAAAATTCATATTTTTATTGGAAAGTGTGATATTGGGTATTACCATTTGGTTGATTTCATGCCCCTCGCCTTGTTTTATATGACATTATATAGGTATATTATTCTATAATGTATTGATAGTGTATTGATACTTATCCTTTAGTGATAAACGAGATACACGAAATCTTGTGAAAAGTCGGTACTTTACAACAGCCAATAATCGTACAATATGAATTGTAATAAAATAAACAGCTTTGTATCATCAAGTATATGCACTTGCATAATAAATACGGAACAATTTTTTTTATTGCATAAAAGTGTTCTACCATAAGAAAAATAAGATATGCAAAATATGACGCCTTAATTCCCAATAATAAATTTGTTATAAATTATTAAATTCTCGCGCGCAAGCAAACCCTTTTAAACAGGTCAGAGTCGTGACGCCACAGCCTACAATTTACAAACGACGAGAAGACCGATTCGGTCGGCTAGAGGAGATCCCAGCACTCGACCTCTTGTTTTCATAGTTCTTTCGGCCGCTTTCCGGCGCAACGCATACCGAATATTGTAGTTGATGACGTCACAGCTTCTTTAGGGCCGCTTCAATTTTATCGCTGTTTAGATCCTTCATACTGATCGTGCGGAAGTAGAAATCTTGTTTTTTTTGCGAAGTACACGTTTTATTACAACGTTACGCACGTTTTATTTATTTATACGTTACGCTGTCTTTTAGTGTTATTTTTATATTTAAAATTTTAGTCATAATCCCTATTGCAAATCAATTGTAAGAAAATAAAACAATGATCATTTGATTAATGCCGCGTTGCATTTCCTTAGTTCCGCTAACATCATAATCCTAAGCGAGACTTGGTATATATAATTTGATATGTCATGATTTGATATGATATACTAATCTTTGAATTTTGTTAAATAATATTTAAATAAATAGTGGAACGTTCATACTGGAAATCTAACTTGATTTGAAATATATTGTGAGCCATTTTTCTTTGTAGTCCATACTTTTTTGTATAATAAATATTACAAGCCTCTATAAAATTAATATAATTACGATATCTTCGAAATGTGGACAACAGCACGTCGGGAGAAATAAGTTGAGACATTTGCTTCCTTGGGATAATATTGCCTCATTGCATGAAATTACTATCGGTACTATTTATTTGTTGATAACCTTTAAATGTGCATTTTGGACTAGTGATGACAGTCACTTACCCAAAATGACCAAAGTCAGTGAGTGGTCGCAATTGATATATAAAGGGACCGCCAATAGGGACGCTCGATCTTTGACAGCTCATGGCGGCCATGTTGTTTGTGGTAGAGTTGGCAAACGTAGTTGTTATTATTCAGCGTATCTTCACAAATCACCATGAACCAATTCAGCCGCGAGCAACATGTGCAAATCGTTAAAACTTATTACGAAAATCATTCATCGGTTCGAGCAACGTTCCGCGCGCTCCGCCAATTTTACGGTGCAATTGATCGTCCTGCTGAGTCGACTATCCGTCGTTTGATTAACAAATTCGAGGCAACCGGTTCGGTGAACAATCAGCCAACACCGACGCGTCGTCGAAACGTCCGATCTGCCCAGAATGTCGCCGCTGTGCGCGATAGTGTGCGTGAAAATCCGCGACAGTCAATTTCACGTCGCGCACAGGAACTCCGCCTTTCGGAAACATCACTTCGCCGAATCTTGCATCTGGATTTGGGCATGCATCCGTACAAGATCCAGCTGACACAAGAGCTCAAAATAAACGACCATATACAGCGCCGTATCTTCGCTGATTGGGCTTTAGAGCAGTTGGAAGTCGACCCCGATTTTGGTCGCAAAATCATCTTCAGCGATGAGGCACATTTTTGGTTAAATGGGAATGTCAACAAGCAGAATTGCCGTTATTGGGCCGAGAACAATCCACAGGAGGTCCACCAGGTCGCAATGCACCCAGCAAAGGTTTGGTGTGGATTTTGGTGTGGATTTTGGGCCGGAGGCATCATCGGGCCGTATTTCTTCGAGAACGACGATGGTGTGTCCATCACGGTAAACGGCGAACGATACAGATCCATGATAACGAACTTTTTCTGGCATGAAATCGACAATATGGATGTCGAGGATATGTGGTTTCAGCAGGACGGCGCTACGAGCCACACAGCGCGCGCCACAATGGATCTTCTGCACGAGCGCTTCGGAGGAATGGTTATCTCGCGCGGAGGCGACATCAACTGGCCACCGAGATCGTGCGATTTAACCCCACTAGACTATTTCTTGTGGGGTTTTCTTAAATCACAGGTCTACGCAAACCAACCACAAAACACTGATGCCCTCAAAGTCAACATACGCCACGCCATCGATGAAATACAGCCCGATTTGTGCGCCAGAGTCATTGAAAATTGGACTTCTCGTATGCGCGCCACCCAGCGAAGCCGAGGTGGACATTTGACCGATATTATTTTCCATACATAATGCCTTCGAATACTCTTTCAAACAAAAAATAAATTTCATTTATACCTCTCACACAACTTGCTTTATTTCATTTTAAAGATCGAGCGCGCTTATTGGCGGACCCTTTAGAATACTTTTTATACGTATATTTTTAAAATATTACAAACTTAGTAAAATAAATAATGTAAATATACCAATACTCAATAAGTGATTTCACTTATTTCATCAACGACAATAAAATAAAGATAAATATACAGGGTAATGCTTAAAAATTTTTAACTCTTTTATCATAAAATAAAAATAAAGCGTATGAAATAATAAACAAAAGTAATACATAGAAACAAAAATACACATACAGCAGTATAAACAAAACACTAATTTAGAAATAGTATTATATATTTTAGGAGAAAGATAGGTATAAATTTGTTGACAGCGATTTTTTTTACTTGAGGTACTCTATATATTTGGCCCTGTCGCTGTATATTTAATGATACGATGTTTCGTGGTGATATTAACACGATATAATTGGCTTAGGTCAAATACTCTCGCTTCTGTAAAAAGCAAATAAGTAGGATATCTCAAGTTTGTTTTCCTTCCTCTTAATAACAATATTTTACAAAAGTTTTGATATAATTAGTTTTTAATAATATAAATTAGTTTTCGTGCTATTTGTAACACCGTAAAACTGCATTGGAAAAGCATTAATTATTAGAAATTCGTAAATAATTTAAAAATAACCATGGACGTGCATGTTTGCCGAAAAAAATTGCACAGGATGATACATTGAGGATAATATTGTATGAAGTAAAAATTTCTTCACGAATTTTCGGGCAAATTAACAGTGATGAATCTTCGTCTATCAGTAATGATAGATATATACCTATGATGATAGATAATGATGATCACAACAGTTTCTGATATGCCCTCACTTACGTCTTCGTCTGTATAATATTTAATAATTTACATAACTGCACATAATCTTTGCATTGGTAAGTTGAGAGAATAAATTCTGATTCTTATTATGTAAGAAATTTTATTACTATGTAAAGGAAAAATGCTTAATAAGAGAAAAGCTTAATAAAAATGCTTAATTGCTAAGTGTTGCTAAGTGGAAAACCAGTACATTTATTTACAATTTTCGTTCAATAAACTATGCTCTTTTCCATGAAGAATACAAAAACAACTGTTTGAAATGCCCTAAGCCCAATATTTATGGATTTAATTTTCCTTAAAATTCTAAATTTTAAGAATGTTATTAATATATTTAGCAAAAGGAATATTTTAGCTATTTTCTTCTTTATATTTGCACTTTATAGCAACGTATTTGGTAACACTTTGATGCTTAAACAACAAACAGTCAGTGAACATATTAGTTCTGAAATTTAAAATTGATGAAAAAATTACCAAGAGATAATATAAATAAATAATTAAATAAAACCGTTATACTCGGTAAGTTGTCGGTTTATAAATGGCCAGTAATTTTTCCATCACTATTTATTACACACAAATAATACCTATTACCTGATGAAATGGTAGTTTTTTGGTAACATGAGTCTGGTAGAAAGTTTTCAACGGAATTATATGTTTTCTACTGACGATGGCGACGTTATAAACCCGTCTAATTTTGAAGTTAGAGAGGTCATTCGGCGCAGAATTTAATGCTCCTCAACCTTGAATAGTTATATTTTCCGTACAATGCGTGTTTGCAACATGTGAGCGGAGGACCTAAAAAACTCTGAAAAACCTGAAATTTCGAGTCTTTTTGCGTTTTTCGACCTGAGCGGGCTCTGCTACGAGGCAGCAAACTCAGATTCTTGTTAAGCACCCCACACATATGAGCGAAAAATCTGAAAAACTCGAAAATTTCGAGTTCTTGTGCGTTTTTCGACCTAAACCGGTACTGCTACGAGGCATCTAATTATTCCGCTGAAAAACCTTCCACCGGACTCATGTTATGAAACAGGCACTTGAACACCATTTGGCTATATATCTCATCAGGCTATATACCTCTATTTCATATAATGATCTGGATTCGGTGCATATCTCAAATGGTTCCGTTTTTTTCAATATAAAACGACCTAATCTTATATAACCTAATGGTACCTACTTTATAAATATTGATACAAATGTATTAAATGTGTCAAAATATTAAGTATTAGTGATTTTGGATTTATTTTAATAGCAATATTTCAATTTATACCTACTAAGAGCTAAAAGCGGGTCTTTAGAAGTACTCACAAGGAAAAAGTTACGATACGATTATGATAATTGTTTATAATATATTCTCGCAATACTTTTATATTATTTACATCATTAAATAGCTTATCTTTATTCAAAACAAAATGAAAAAGTCTGCTCTGACATTTATTAATGGTCTTTAAAATAATGTAATTAGATAAGAGCCCACATAAATATTATATCGATATCTATAGCATATGATTTGGTGATTAAACAGCGGTTAAACTTGTTAACTTTTTTTATTACACGCATACGTTTTTCTATTGAAACTGTTAATAACGATTATTATACCATTAAAACACCATTAAAATCAATAACTATATTGCCGCGTTTCCTATATAACAATATTTATTTTGTTTCGCTTGATTGCTATTTAAATTTATATCAAATGTCTGATGATTATTCATTAACTCACATTTAATTATAGAAATTAACACTCGCTTCTAAATATATAAATGCTGTAATGTAAAATGTCATGCAATGTAAAAATAGTCACTGAGTTTCTTATTTCTTGTAGAAATACATACATTTTTGATAAGAACAATGAAATATCATATTTTTTTAACACTGACTATTCCAATATACATTTATCTGAATTTGATATTATTTATATACCATTCAAAATTTGGTGGTATGAAATAATTTCAATATGTTATTGAATACTTCTAATTAGTTCTTATATTTATTGTTCTCTACTCTAAAATTGTCTACGGATACATATTTCACAATTCATATGCTGGTGAGAAAAAATAAAAATTTAGTTTAACTTTCAAATACAAAGAACATCAACTATTAATGGTTTAAACAACAAAGGGCAATGGGTTAAAATAGCTGAGAATAATCTGAAAATTTCTAGAAAATTATCCAAATTAGTACTTACCTAACTATATTTTTAAATTATTTTAATCTAATTTTTTTAATGGTGTTTGGAAAAGTTGTACATTTAGTAACTATATACATCATTTGAGTTAGGTAAAGTTCAATTTTTCCTAACTAAAGTGTATTCACAACGGGTCACATAACAAATACACAAGGCACGCACAACAACAGCCTTATTGCCAGGAACGCACTAACGAATCTGAAATATAGATAATAAACATAGCTTTGATTTATTTGTAATACTTTTAATTATTAACATTAAACATTATTGCCAGCTGGTTATTAATTTGGTTATGAATACACTATAGTGCGGGAAAAAATTTCTCGCCCGCAAAATTTTGAACCAACTATTTATGCACTGTCCAAAGAGTAGCGGTTCGTGCTCTAATGCACAGGGGGTGCGCAAAAGAAAATGGGAGCCTGAGCCCTTTTTCTCTCAGAAAATTTCTTATAAAAAACCTACATACTAAACTTACTAACTACTTATTAAATTTTTCTTTAATTGGTTGTAGTAGTTAAAAACTCCTTTCTTTTGATAATTCCTAACACAATTAATTCTATCAATACTCAACATTTACTTTAGTTTATAACACACCTATTTATTCCTTAAACGAAAAATCCATATCTGTTATGAATGTCACGATTACTGTATTTCTTAATCTCCTTCTTTAATTTTGTTCAACGCTTCATGGTCGACCCATGGTATTTGATTAACCTTTTCCTAACAATAATTAATGAAACAATCTTCATACCCCATGTTAATAAATTCTTTTAATTTAGTTGGTATTCGTATCAAACAAATAATTGAACAGTCTGCGTAGGTATAAAATAAGTGCGATAATATGCAATTTTATTAATTTAGGGACCGTTACCACTAAATCTTCGTATATAACAATATTTTTCCACTTGCTGAATTTGTTGAGTTAATAAATTGGAACGTTTTTATTAACATTGCATTAGACATGCTGAGAATGTGTTATGCGGTATTGAAAAGTGTTTATGGTGGTTTAATGATGACCTCAATATTATAATTCTCTCCAAAGGTCATCATACTGGATGTCAAGATGGAGTGACAAGTGAAAGACAGGCGCGGGAACAAACAACTTTATATCAACGGGTCCGTCATATATTCAGCTAAACGCAGAATAAATGTGGTGATAAAGAAAATGTAGGCGGGTTAAAAAATACCTACAATTGAATTGTCACTTGATGATAAATTGATTTTCAGGCCTTTGTTACCTTTAAACATATTTTCTTCGTGAAATTAAACCGTGCTAGAATAAAACGTGTATCTATATCTATAAATTTTAGGTATTTCAAATGATGTACTAAAATAATAGATTCAAGTAGCATTGTAGCATATACAATGATTATTGACAGCCAAATTTTTTCGATTTCGTTCACTAAAATGTCATAAGTATAAGCTAGATATTCGTAATAGTATATTACCTAGTGAGTGAATAATGGCTGCTATTACTGCATGAGTGTGAAGTTTGAAGTTTCAGCTTGACACGAGTGTAGTAATAGTCATTATTTATGAATAAAGTACTATACTTTAGATTGAAAAATATGAACTTTTAATCTGAATATATTTATTATAATATTATTGTAACATTAAAATCAGTAAAATGGTTTATTGGAAGAATTCATTATGAGTCTACTTAACGTCTGAATTGACATTTTCACTGATTTTCTAATTTTCACCAAAGGACTCCGCACCAAGTACATTAGAAAATGGCTCACTTCGGAATCGATCACTTATTTGGTGCTGGAAGCTATTGTGACTTGTAACTTTTGACCCCGGGATTTTCAGACCCAAGTTATATTGGCAACTTTTTTCAGCATCAAAAAAGTGGGCGATTCCCTCCTGTTAAAAAGAATTTCACCGAGATCCATAAATAAATGACAAAGGCACGAGTGATCGTAGAACGCATGCCCAGGCCAAGGAAAAACGAAGCATGAACACTCTATCAGACACGTGACTGTAAAGTGAACATGATTGGCTTCAATTTATTTTCAGTAATAACTCAGTTAAAATTACTATGAAAACTAAAAAGAGCATATAAATAGCTTCGACATATAACCTAATAATTTATCAAATATATAGTTATAATAAAGTAAGTCTAAGTTTAGTAAAATTACCATGCAAACACACAAAAAGTAGTTAATGAGATTATAACGCTTTTATAGCCTCGAAGAAAAACGTATTTCAGACGAAGATGATTCAAAATGGAGGTACAAGTGCATCAGACGTATGAAATGGACATGTGTACTGATTGAAAATATGAGTACTGATAAAGTTTGAGTAATATCTGTTGTGGAATTATTAAAAACATAAATTATTATAACATAAATTATGAACTCATGTGATTGGTAGATTAAAATGTGTTATGTTAAAAGTAGGGGTAGTAACCCACCAAAAGGTAGCCACGTAATTTTTGATATCTCCTTGAAACAATTTTAAATTATTTATAAGAAATAAAAGCATTTTAAAATAAGAAAAGTGTAAATCAAGTTACGGGTCACGCACCCGTACCTGTATACGGGATCAAGAAAAGCATCATATATGAAATAGCATCATATATGAAAAGCATCATCATCAAGAGAAGCTCAGATAATACAAAGTATCAGAGTTCAAGAGATATTCTCAGATAATTAGAAGAAGAAGAAGAATTAATTGCTGTCCGATTGATATTATGATTCATCAGCTGTTTTGCATCCAGAACGATATTGCAGGAGTTGGACGAGAAGTACGAGATGCCGAATCAAGTCACAAACTTTCAAAAAGTGTAGTGTTTGTTAGTTCGAAAGTGTCAGTGAGTGACCTCAAAGGTTTTAAAGGATTAACATAATGAGGCTAAGGTAATAACCAACATGCTTTATTAAAATCTTTTCCCGTTGCAAATTTGCACAATATTACTTATTTGTTCGCTCAGCATTCTTCTAGTGTCTAAGTTATTTAAGTTCAGGTGATTTTTAAGAAATTTTAGTTGAAGTGTTATTGTAAAACACTAATATAATCACATGATTTTATAATAAATTATCACTTTAAAATTGGATACAATCTTTTCTTCCAAGCAAATTAATGAGATTTTTGCACTGATATTTTCAAACAGATAAAAAATAATTTAAAATCAATCAACAAGTTCATCACTAAACGCAAGTCTGCTGTTTTGAACTCCCCTTGGGACAGATGTTTCATTGCTCTAGAATATACAGTGACTGACCAAGCTAAGAAATTTCAAATTAATTATATTTTATATTTTATAAATCAAAATTCTTCGTTTCAACGAAGTGGTGCCCAAAAAAAATGGATTCCAGAACACATAAGTTCACCAAAGTATGTAGCAAAGTATAAATAAATCTAAAATATTACAACAATTGGCATCCAAAATTGGGGCCTTTTTTAAATTTAAATACTCATAAACATATGAGGGAAATGATGTTTTGTTATTACCTTGGGTGTCAAAAAAACACTAGTACACACTTTCACTTCGATGTGTTGAGCTCTGTTGGTGGAATGCAGCACCTCCAACCTCGTACACCCTCGTTCTCGTTGAACAAAACAGATGATGACAATGCACCACCCAAGGAACAGCAACAATATTTGTATATTTCCTTACAGACTACAAATCTACTTTGGTTGTTCTGAAACTTTTTCTTGTCTATCTAGGAGACCCTAGATACGTGTTTTCTCCTCGTACACACTTATTAATTTGAAAATTTGACTTTAAATTACTCTTATAACATTTACAATTATTCTTATATACAATATTTGAGGATTCACTTGATTTTATATTACAATTTATGAAATTATCAGATCATCATCATATTATTAGATTATTTTAAACGTGGCGACCGTCTCAGTGCCTTAGTACTTAGTGTTTGCGTTATTTATTCATAGGGAAGGAATCTCGGTGTTAAAAAAAAACATTACTTCCTGGACAACCTTCCCTACTGTTAAACAAATACTTCCTTTCCAGCCAATGACATTTTATCACTATCTATTAACTTTAACACTACATTATAGATTTTATTTATAAATTATCATTATATATATATATATATATATATATATATATATATATATATATATATATATATATATATATATATATATATATATATATATATATATATATATATATATATATATATATATATATATATATATATATATATATATATATATATATATATATATATATATATATATATATATATATATATATATATATATATATATATATATATATATATATATATATATATATATATATATATATATATATATATATATATATATATATATATATATATATATATATATATAGGTATATTAATGCCTTTTGCACATTTAAATTCACTTAACTTGTGGTATCCACCCTTGCTTCCATCTTGGACTCGCTCGGTAATAATAACACAATCAACTTTCTTCGAGGCTGGACCAGTACTTATACTCTCGAAACCCGGATTGGGAGATATCTGCATTTATATTATTGATTGATTAGATATAGTTTAATTAATAAGTTTCTATGTTCGATAATTTATGTTGTGACATGTCAAAGCTATCTAATTATCTATCAATTATTATTATATACTATTTTTAATTATCTGGCGAATTCTAATTGTTATTAATAACATAAAAAGTTACCAAGCTGCCACTGTAAATCAATAAATTTGCAATGGTGTAGGTAAATTATATACAAAAATTAAACGGACAGAATTATTACCTAGAAGGAAATATGAGCTAAATAATGTTGTTAGGAAAAATATGTGGATCCCCAATATTAATTTAATTCTTCTTCAAATATTTTGAAAGGGTTATTTAAGAAAAAAATTGCTTTTTTCTCTTATTTTTCAATTATAATTTAACTACGGAATGAACGACATGTATAAATAGGTCTATGATATATTTCGTATAAGTATATGAAATAAGTTATTTCATGAAATACATTTAGTATCTTTTATTTGATTGACTGCATTTGTTATATTGTGTAGTTTAACAGCAAATAGGTTAATAATCGCATAACCGTAATAAGAAAATGAATCGGCGAAGTAATAGTTTAAACCAAAATAGTTTAGTAGTTTCTGATAGGGAATCTAATCATGTGACACGTCAGATGTTTCCCTACACTTTAGAGAACTAATTGCGTGTTTTCCTAACATCTATCACAGTTTAACTTACAGGAACTAAATGAATAATGAACAATTCCCGTCTATGTTTCATACCTGACAAAGTTTTGTGCGTAAGAACTGATTTATTGTAAAAAATATAATGGGAACTTTATGTCTTATATTGTTGTAAAAGGAAAATGTATAAAAGTCCTGTTTTGTGGAAGTAGATAAATTCACCATTATATCTAAATATTGCTTTCGTATCTTGGTGGCGCCAATATATTTATGTATATTAGATCCATAAATTAAATAAGTTCCACACATAACTAAATTAATAAAATTTAGATCATATCTAATAACGTATATCATAGGTATATATTTTTTAAGTGTGTTGGACTTAGAAGCGGAGTCTTAGCCTCCTCCATTAATGTGTTCTGATATTTATAATGCGACATTTCCCATCCAACTTTATACAATTCAAAAAAATTTGTAATAATGTAATTAGTAAGGAGTATTAACTGATACAGAAATTGCTTACTTATTCAAAACTAAGGTTATTTGTTGGATCACTTCCTCTTTAAATAAATGCTTCAGAATTCTATTATATATTTTGTATATAATTCAATATTTTCTAGCATATGGTGATACGATGATGGTAGTTGTTTTAATAGATTCTACAGGATTTTACGCATTTCAACACGTTTAACAACTTTAACATCTTCTAGATAAATGTATGCCTAATGCTTTTGATATATCAATATATTCAAATCGAACAAATATAAATAGTAGAGTAGGTTAATGTTTTCTATGAATCTGAGTTCCGTCAACTCTAAAGGTCACATAAAGTGTCACTATGATAGAAGCAGGTATGAATTGCAAATTCAAGTATAAATGATCAATTACATAAATTGTACATCATTCTGATGAGCATCAACAAAGGCGAAAGAGCTTGTACAACTTCTAAATGATTGGTTTCCGTATATATGTCCGTATCTTTTTTCTTTATCATAGGTATAAAATTATTCTAATCACGTAATTACATAATCATAGGTACCAGGTATGTACGAGCAGTACTACTTACAAAAACAATGTACAATGTCCAAAGTATGAAATATATAGTATACAGAAAAAGTTCCAGTAACGACGCAGCAGTAAGTTTTATAGACATATTGTTTATACACTCACATATAAAAGTATTGCTTATATTATTTTTATTGTTTCCTTCCATTAAGAGAAAGACTTTTTAGAATCCGATGTAGGCAACAATGGGATAGGGGATTTTTCAGTATTTCGTGAAATATTCGTATATTAACGCAATTAAAACTCATAATATGATAAATACTATTGTTTATAGTTTTTTACTAGTTGTAGACTAAATGGTGTTATTATATCTAAATTATACATCCTACAAACTTGTCAGACGCCATCTGTTGATAAGTAGATTTCGATCCCAATAGGTCTGCCAAATTTGTAGGATGTTAAATTCAAATATAATAACACTGTATATTCTAGAAATAGTATGAAACTATAAACAACAGTGATTATGATGTTATGGCCGTGTTTCTTGCAATAATATGCGATTAATTCACAAAATATTGAAAAATCAACTTTTCCATTTTTGCCAACACCGAAATCTTAGAAGTTCTCTTAAAACGTTATGTATTTTTATTGTTATATGTCTTTTGCTGGAATGTTGGAATGTTTTATGTACATTGAAATTTATTACAGATAATACTGAAAATATATTAGACTTTATAACGAAATAAGGATGCTACAAATAACATTTCTAGTGTTTTACATCTTGAGTCTGTAGTTTTGTTAGCGAGAAGCTGCAAATTAGACTATTAGTGTCTAATATGTTTTTTTTTGACTAACAATGTGTGTTTACTAACATGTACTGTTTTATTTGTTGTTATCAGAATGACATTTTGAGTGTTTTAGATCTTGAATCTGTAGTTTTGAAAGCGAGAAGCTGCAAATTAGACTATTACTGTCTAATTCGCGGTCTAACTAGCTGTCATTTTTAAGCAAACAAAAATTAATGAAATATATTAATGTTTGTTATTGAAAATAATATAACATTCGCATACGCAAATTTGACAAATCAATAATTTGTCTTAAAATGGATAACAAAAATCCATTTAAAAATAAACCTCGATATGTTGTAAAAAAGGCTATTGACAAATTTTTAAGACGCTCTTGATACAACCTTTGACTATTTCATTAAATGCAGAGGGGTTTTGCAGTGAAGTAGGTTCCACAAATATAAAATCATTGAACTCTACACTCGATGTACGTTTCACTAATGACGTACGTATCATATAGAATTATACTAAAACACCAGTTTCAATCATATGAGTTACTAATGTAGATTATATTATTTCATCTTCTGTAGTAGGAACTACGTGGGACTATTTTGCGCCAAACTATACGTTGCGACAAAACTATAAAAAAAATATATCAGAAGCCGATTGATGTGGCAGCATGTACAATTTTCCCACAGAATTAAAAAAATTAGCATACATTTAAAAAATTTAAAGAAGTTTGTTTATACTTAAATAAAAAAATTGAGAATATTTTTTTGTTAATATAACGTTTGTGTATCAGATTCAATTTTAGGAGGGACCTATCGATTTAAGAACGTTCTATACTATAGGCGGCCATATTGCAATTAGTAAATTCCGGAAATTACGAATGTTGAGCCCAATACTACCCATAATGAGCCTATTTTTGCAAGTAGCTTTAAAGTTTACACGGTGGAAAAAGTTAATCACTTTTGTTTAAAACTATTAGAACTTGTTTTTTTTTATTACCGTATAAAAATGACCAACTTTCCATCCTGTCTGGCAAAAATAAAACAGTTCTTTCCAATAATGTTTTTCAAAATAAATTACCAGTTTTAGTCAATACGCCTACAGGTCCTACAGGCCCCTTTACGGTGTGCTTTGACTACAATATATTTCAAAAATATGCTACTAGAAATACAGTTCAAGAGATATTGTCATCCGTTTTCCGAATCAAATTCATTATTGTTTACGTTATGATAGTGATTTAAGCAGCTGGTAGAACACTTAAGTGGATACAACAGTAACACGAGATGAGATTACTAAATGAAAAATTGTATTATCTTTTATAAAAATTAATAAGATCTCAAATAACGAGACTTGCAAAACAAACTGCCTCTAAAGTATTTTGAGCCTCTAAAGCCTTTTGTATTTTGTATATAATAGGCCATACAACGAAGTCAATTTCTGCACAGATATCGGGGAAGGTGTCCTTAACAACATACTAAAAGTACCTACTGGTGGGTGGGAGTGGAGCTAAGGGTTAGAGCCCCCCTTAGCCTTAGATCTCTACAAAAAAGATTTAACATTTTTTTCGCTAGGATCTATAATTAAGGAGATGTGGAGCAGGGGGGAAATGGAAAAGTTTTTAATTAATTGTTGTTTATTGTTAAAAATTAAATAATTCACTAATTATAAATAAAATAACAATAATAACACAGATCAACAAATTTTAACATATGTTGTATCTTTTATGCAATAATAGGTATCCAATTAATTTTGGGATGCTGATTACCAAAATGGCAATGAAATTAAAAAAATAATTGCCGTTCTCAAGGACGTATTTATGTTACACATTATTACACCTTCAATGTTATTGCAGAAAACCAAGTTATCCTCGATGTCAAAAATGGCGTTAATTGTTTTTGGCTTTTAGGAAAAACAGATACAGCAGCATCGTCTTCAAATAGGTTCCACTGCTGCAATCTTGATCGCAGCAATTCTGCTTTACTTTTTGGAAGTTCAAAATCTCTCATAGGATCATTTAATTTTGCTTGTGTTATTTTATGTGGTCGGCGAAAGGATATACTTACTCGGTGTGAAATCAGGATCTTTTGATGTTGATTGAAAAAATATTCGTCTTGACAAATCACAGTATCTTCCATCATCTGATTTGTAAGTGTATGTTTCCAGGGGTTCTAAAAGTAGCAGAGTCTATCTTCATGGGGCACAGATCGCATGACAGATGTTATATTTGGATAGTTGACAGACCTTTTCTTTTTAGATATAACTTTTCCCACTGGTGACACCATGCAAAAATAGCAGTAATTTATAAAGTCAATATAATTTTGAATAAAATTTGTTACTTTTAATTTAAGGCCGCTTGACCTTGGAAAATTCAAAATCTTCGCATTAAACGAGCGCGGCGCGGCCTACGAATAGAAATTGACCTACAACTGAGTGTATACACATTAAAAATAAATGAGCCCCTCCCCAAAAAATATACCGATCCAGAACGCCCTTCTCACAACAGTAATCTGTAAGTGTAAGTGTGAGAAGGGGGACTTTACTGCACGTAAGTGTAAACTTACGTGTAGTAAAGTCCACGTAAGTTGACATTTACTACACGTAAGTGTAAACTTACGTGTATTAAAGTCGTTAATACGCAGTCTGAGCTTACTTCATTTATCATTAAAATTTGATTCTTAACAATAAACAGTAAGTTTTAAAAATCTTTTCCATTTTCCCCCCGTATATTAAGTATTGATCACAACGAAGAAGTTGATAAGACCATTTTTGTAGAGACATTTATGTAGATTAATTTAGTAATGAACATTGTCTCGCTCGAGGCAGTAGGTCTCGATTTATTAACAAAAAAATGAAAAAAGGGATCTTTAGAGTCCCCCCCCCATCCCCTTAGCTCCACTCCCACTCATCAGTACTTTCAGTATGTTATGTTGTTAAGGACACCTTGCCCTATAGCTGTACCATAATTGTCTTCTACATGAATTTTTCCCCTATTTCGTCTTTTTTGGTGTTCGTTGCATGGGCTAATAATCTCTAGGAAATCCGGCATGTTATAATATATGTCTGTTAATCTGCAATGAGCATGAGTAAGTCAATGGCATAATATGAATGAAGTATGACCTATGTACGCTTACTTATGCTTTATGATAATATACCTATTGAAATAATTTGAGTAGATTGCCCATCTTGAAACCGAAGTTTCCTATGTATATGTATGTATATAAGTTTCCTATCACAATTAATGTATTATTATTATTATTATTATTATTATTATTATTATTATACTAAAATCAGTAACATGTCAATAAAGAGATCCACAAATATATAATATAGTCGGCAATTAGGAATAATGTACTCATAGTGTGTTACAATTATGACGAAACATTGTCTTGGCAAGCATAATATGTAAAAGTGATGAATGGCTTGGAAGTCATAATAATAATAATTGTATTAATGGGATGGTGTGATGCAATAAAATTTTCCCGTACTTACCAGGTCCAATTATTAAATTTTATTCATTGGACTCAAATATATTCACTGTCTTTAAGTATAGTTTAAAGTGTTTTAGCTGCTCTAGAAAAATTAAAAACTATTTTTTCTTAGAGGAAAAACCGTATTACGGAAACTCCGTCCACCCGAATGATGTCCAAATGACTCTTGAGATAACAAACCCAAACTTTTAACGATAAATTAACATATTATATATTTTGCCGCTAACTAACGTTTAAATATATTATGTCATAATTATTACTCTTTATAAAGACGCATTAATATACTCATATAGCGTTATCATACATACAGCATATGGAGCATATTTTATTATTAGGCATTAACTTACTCATTGGAGATTAACATACATAAAGCAAAGATTCCTATACAGATCATTTAAAGAAAATACAATATTTATATTATTTACTGGATTTTTTCCCAAACCCTTTGTTTAAGATGTTACTTATTTTCATATAAGATAATAGGATAAGATAAATTAGATAATTGTTCATATAATATTAACGTTATGTGAATTAACTTCTGCCTCAAGATGGGCAATTTACTCAAACTAATAATTATATTAGTTTGAGTAAATTTATGATTTATGATAATAATTTATGATTTATGATAATTTGAGTATGATTTATGATAATATATTAATATTATCATAAATCATACATAAACATAGGTCATCATACTTCATCCATAGGGTATCGATTTACTCATTGCAGATTATGATACATATAAAATGATACTTCCTCGAGAAGCTTTAAAGAAAATGCAATTAGATATTAATTATCTACGAGTATATTTAAGTTTTTTTATTGGCAGTGTTTTCTGCAAGTATCTTTATTTGAGTTCTTACTGCTTTTCGTATAACAAAATTGCTCATATAGTATTAACGTTACATGAACTTATTTCAATAAAAAATGGACAATCGCTCTGATTAATTCAATTATTATCATAAAGCATCCATAAGCGTACATAGTTAAGCATCCTAAAGCTGTTCATAGTTACTCATTGCAGATTAACATAAATAACATGTTCTCGTTATTTGAAATGTTGCTGATTTCCATATAGGATAATACAATTACTCATATAACATTAACATTATATGCACTTACTTAGATAACAATCTGCTCAAATCAATTCAATATATTGCCATAAAGCATACATGAAGCATTGACTTACTCATTGCATATTAACATGCATATAATATTCCCGGTAAAATTTTCTAGAAATTTTCTAGAAATAAGAAAATTCAATTATATATTAATTATCGATATATTTATAATATTTATCGGCAATTTTTTTTGCCACTCTCTTTATTGAAGACGCTACTGATTTTCGTATAAGATAATGCAATTATTCACATAATAATTTTATTACATTATACAAACTTACTTGGATCGCAAAATGGACAATCGGCTTAAATAAATTTACATATTATCATGAAGCATACATAAGCGTATAATATGGTGTATTGACTTACTCATTGGAGATCAACATACATACGTATAACGTTCCGGATAAAATATTCTAGAGCTTCATTAAATAAAATGCAATTACATGTCAATTATATACGAGTTTTGATCACGTATTGGCATTTTTTTGCAAGTGTTCATGTGAAATTTAACTGATTTTCATTTAAGATAATACAATAATCGTTCATTTAATATTAAGGTAATGGGAACTTATTTTTGGTTTCAAGGTAGGCAATCTACTCAAATTTATTCAATATGTATATTATTATGAAGCATACATAAGCGCACATAGATCATACTTCATTCATATGCCATTGACTTACTCCTTGCAGATTAACATCCATATAATATGCCGGATGAAATTTCTTAGAGATTTTTTATACTTTAACTTTTTACGAGTATATTTTTATATTATTTATAGGCAGTTTCTTTCGTACGTCTCGTTATTTGAGATCTCCCTCATATTCATATAAGATAATACAATTTTTCATATAATATTAACGTTATATGAACCTACTTCAACCTAGATGAAATTCAAAAAACTTTATATTGAGACCTTGTCGTTTTTAATCATATGAATAAGAAAATATTCCCTTCAGTTGTCTTTTTAAATATATGTATATAAAATATAATGCTTCTAAATGATTATCTGGACGCTTTGCAGTTAGATAAAAAGAAAGGCATGCCAATCATACCGTCAGATATATGATATGTGAGGTCTCGGTTCAGGATGAGTCGCGACAGCGTCTGGAGTTATCCTGGAATGGGAAACATGGGGAATCTGTCAGATGTTGTTATTTTACCGAGAATGCTAGAAGTGACAGTCAAACCATGAATGCCTCTAACCAGGGAAGGGACAATAGGGCTCTTGTTTTGAATCGTTTTCGGATCAACCCAGTGCCTTCCTCCATTTCAAAACATTCTACTTACATTTTTTATTTATGTCACTTCCAGTCTTTGAAATAAATCTACCTAAATCTCTCTTTAAAAGCATTTGATTAATATTTTGCATATGCAGCATAGACACAAGTTTTTATTTCAAAATTATTATTTAATAGCATATTTATATAATTAAGTATTTATTAATTTTTAATTTTAATTAATTAAGCATATTTATATAATCAAGTAGACCATATAGTAAACAATGTAAATAAATATAATTTAATCAAGATATTTAATATGAAAATGGAGTCAATTTTCTATGCAAAAGTACACTATCTTTAAACTTCTAGCTTTTGAACTCTATTTGTTTCTTATTCAGGAAATGTAATTTGAAATTGATAATGAAGTTAACACATTAATGGAATATATTAGGTACATTCTTTGCACTTAATTTTATGTTACTTGATTACACATATTTTGATTACACATGTTCTATTTGTAGGTAATATTTTTCTTAAATTTACATGTCTATAATGTGGAGAAGCTATTAAATTATTGCAACAATTCTGGTCCTATTAAATATGTTTTGTTGTTTTATATTGTAATGATTTGTATACCATTTTGATACGCAGGCAATTTCTATGTTGATAAAATAACTATATTAGTGAAAAAATTTAATAAAATGTATATTTGTTAATATTTTAAGATCTCAAACAAAAAAATCGACCAGTAGGTTCTGTAGATCTACTTCATAATATAAAATCATTCTATCATAGCTTCTCTGTTAAGCCCTCAAAAAACTAGTTTTTATTTCTTCTGTAGATTCGCTATTTGTTATCCAATTGGACAACTTGTCCAAGTTGTAACAAAAAGATCAGGTTATGAGGTAAAACAAAGATTTTAATTTTGATTAAAATTACAGGTGATGCTTGTGAGCGTTTAGTTTCTTTCTTTTTTATTTTCAATTCAATGCAAAGTTTTTGTCCAATGTAACTTAGCCTATGCAATAGCATATTGCAGTGACAATTCAACTCATCATCTTTTACCAATGAAATTTAGCCTGTGCAATCGCATATTCGTCTTCCAGCTACTTATGTCAGATAAACTATGAATTTTATTTTTAAATAACAATCAAACTGGTCCCAATTTGTCTTGGCACTTTTTGTATTATTTGAAGTTGAATTTTCTTGCTACTTCCTCGCGAATCGTAGGGACTTAAATCGTTCTTACCAAATCGGTTTATTTTGGAAATTACACGAAGGAAACAGGATCAGAAATTAAATTATGTCAGATAAACGTCAACTAAATTATCAACACACTTGGAATTTAATTATATACTATTTGATTTTCTTTCAAAATTAACATTCTTGTTTCATTTAATACAGCTCGTACTCTCAGTTTCCCTTCAATATTTGTCATTTATTCATTACTCGTTGCTGCTGTTTTTCAATCAACTGGTTCCAATTTGAGATATGGCATCTTTTTGTATTATTTAAAGTTGAATTTTATACTTTTTCGGGAATTGTAGGTTCTTAAATCATTGTTGCCAAACCGGTTCGTTTTGGAAATTACAAGAAGCACACTACAAGAAATTAAATTATATCAGAAAAACGTCAAATAAATTATCAACACACTTGAATTTAATTATATGCTATTTGATTTTCTTTCAAAATGAACGTTCTTGTTTTATTGAATTGTCCTCCGAATACAAATCGTACTCTCAGTTTTGCTTCAATATTTGTCATTTATGCATTACCCGTTAAGTCTGTTTTTGCAAAATAATTACTCGCGCTTCGCGCTCGTACATAGCAGGTTTCGTCACAATAGCAACTCGTATTCAGAATGATAAATATTGTCAATATAGTACATGGCTTTCATTTAATCCCGAAACCCACGTGACGTGGTGGTCAGGTAACCGGCAATGTTCCTTGGTTCTATTACTGTAAATTATACTCCATACCAATTACTGTAAAATTATGTGTAAAATTAAGTGTATACCGCCACAATTTCTTGTGAATATAACTAGGATCGCCAGTCCGCGGCTTACCATATCGGTCGCTATCTCTCTTCAACTTATATTAATCCCATTTCCCTTCTTGCTCACTTAGAAGACACCTGCATGAACAAGCCGGCGATTTACTGGCTTTACTGCTCAGTGGCGTATCATCATGCGCAACCAAGGTGAAGTGACTTCAAAAGATGTCTTATTATATCATATTCATATATATATATATGTGCAAAACAAGCCAAAAAATTATTTACTTTTGAATGTATTTAAAATATATTGAGAGAATTTTGCATGCTGCGTGTACAACTTACTGGTCAATTTAGCCAAAAACAATTTAAAATAAAAGAAAGAAATTAAATTGCTATTGCCCAGCAAGGACCACGGGGAGGTAAGAGCCCCCCTTGCCATGATAGAACGTGGTTAGGTTACTTTTTATTATTATTAGTATAGGTAAGACTGTTAGTAAAATTTATAAGAAATTAACTCACCATTTTGCGGGATATGTTATTATTTGCCCCTATAGTTACACTCACATTGGTATTTTTCACTTATTAGTAGGACTCTTCACAAAAACTCACAGAACACAAAAACTCACACACACTCAGAAATTCATATCACTATTCACTATCTGAAAATAAGTCACTTTCACTACTGTCTTTAGTTACATTTATTAAGACTGGTTCAACGGGAGTATCCGGAGTATCCATCATGATATCGAGATCTCACATTCTTGATTCCACCTTCATGGTCTATACATTTTATCCAGTTGGCCGCATTTACTTTTTTGATTGCACCATTGAGAAGTTTTTTCACATCAGCTAACTTAAATGTTGTATTTTCTCTAGCAACTTTCCCTTTTATTTGCGCCCAAATAAGCTCAATTGGGTTCAGTTCGCAGTGATATGGAGGCAATCGAATTATCTCCATTCCTCTTGCTTTGGCCATTTCATCCACTACTTACTTCTTGAAAGCTGGAAAATGTTGCCTTACCAGTGTCAACAATTCAGCTTTAAGTAGTGAATCATCGTGTTCAATCTTTCTTTCTTCCAGCCAGTCTTTAATTTGCCCTTCCGTAATGCAGATGTGGGCAGCTGTTCTGTTCTACGAGAATGATAAGATTATTGTTTTTTATTTTATTTCCTATATTAGGATAATTGCGCGCACCACTGAGCTATGCATTCCATTAGTTTGCATATCAAACGAGAGCACTGTAGTTGTTTCGGCTTCTCCCTCAAATATTATATTCTTATTTCAACATTGTCCATTAATATCAAAAACAACAAAACATGTTTATTAAAAATGTTAAATTTAACATTAAACAAATTTAAAACATGTAACAGTATATTAAGTATCAAGAACGGTAAGGGTAACTTACCTTTCGAAGACAATGTTCGATCGTTAACGTTCGTGATGGTTATACTATTTTTTGTACGATCGCAATAAATGAAAACGAATGTATACATACGTATTTAAATTATTTTGTAATGTAATGCCATATGACGTTAAATAGAAATATGACTGAAACCGAATAAAAATGTCTCTTTTGACAGTTTTATTTACTTACCGGTCCTGGACTGGTATAAATACCTGTTAGAGCAAATATCTGTGTAATAGATTTTGGTGGACTTTGATCTATACGCTGTCTAATATTTTGTACATTTTCTGTTAAAACAGCTGTGCTGTCTGTAGGCTTTCCCTTGCAAGTACAATGTTTTTCATCATATCGTTTAAGAAATACTTATTTATGGTATTTAAAATTATCAAATGCAATATTTTCAACGAGAAATTCTTCAAAAAAATTGTTCTGTGCAAGATTGCAACGAATATGACCCAACTACTATCATTCCATCTGCCACTTCGAAAATATGCCATCCAATGTGACATCTTGTTCTGGTGTAAACGACATTTTTAAACAATAAAAAATTAACAAATGAATAAACATAACCCTAATTTTTTACGTTCAACTTGAGTAAAAAAACTGAAGGAATTTTCCCAGTTCTAAAAAGAACTATTGTCTAATACAAGTAGATTGATTCGTAGATTACCACAATTCTCGTAAAACAGTAGTAAAATTCGCTAAGAAATCGGAATTTACATTGAAAAACCTCAGGCACGCATGTGAATTATTGACCATTAAATCTATGAATTCACATTTTGTAGAGACTTTTGTTTAGTTATTTACATGGTAACTTATTAAACACCAACTTACAAAAATTGTATTCACTAGTAAACAGAAATTAACTGATCAACTGTGAGTTTCGGGATTAAATGTAAGTCCTGTATATTCTATTGTTTTAGTCATCCGATATAAACGATGCAGAGTACCAAAATTGACGACCTCGCCTACCCATTTTATGTTACAAAAATTGGTCTCAAAAATATAGTTACCCCCTAAATTCATTTGTTAGGATATTCTCTTAGGATAATCGAACTAGCTTCATATGCATTTGAAAGTAGGTAGTGGGAAATATTTTAATCTCATGTTGGCTATTTTCAATTTACTTGTTCCTACTACGGAGTGACGACTCGCTGGCACTGTGCCTAGAAATTGTTTAAATGTCAATTGAATAATCCTAAACGCCATGCAACGATGAATCGCCACCTGATGACAAATTTTTAAAGACGTTATTTATAGGGTCCCATTTATTATTTCACAGTATCAGTCATTCGTAGAAGAAATACAAGATTTTTAATATTCGACTGTTGTGACAAGTTAAATACATTGTTATATTTTCTTGTGTGATTTAATTTAATTTAGTATATATTACAAAGTTCTAGCTTCTATATACTCCTTAGGCAAGTTTCCATACATTTTTTAGTAAATATTAATAATAGAAATATACTATAATATATAATGTATATATATATATATATATATATATATATATATATATATATATATATATATATATATATATATATATATATATATATATATATATATATGTATATATATATATATATATATATATATATATATATATATATATATATATATATATATAATATATATATATATATATATATATATATATATATATATATATATATATATATATATATATATATATATATATATATATATAACCATGTTGTTCAGGTATAATGACATTTTTGTAATTTTGCAGTATATGCTCCGTTACAATAGACTCAAAAACTTTTCCTATAGAACAAAAACAACAAATTGGTCTGTAGTTGTTGATATCAGTTTTACAGCCTGATTTAAATAACGGGAAAACAAATGTTGATTTCCATAACTGTGGAAAACAACCACTATTTAGAGACATCTGGAAAATTATAAATATAGGAAAAGCTAAAGAGGGACTGCATAATTTTATGAAATATTAGGATTTAATAATAAATGTTAATAAATATAATTATTTAGAATTAATTTGGTACCTGATAAATGATAAAATATGGTTTACACGAACAAATATTCTGTATTCGATCGTATTCAGTTGTCCTTGAGAGAATCGTCCTATATTTTCTACGAATAATCCGAATCGTTTAGGAACAATAATTTTAAAGTCAAATCTAACAAAAATGTTTAGGAAGGACCTTGGCATAAACTAAATAAAAGAGTTGCAAATTGAAGCAAAAGAGCAACCAATTTGCATACATAAAAACAAGGTTAAACCCTTGCAAATATCTGTAACTGACACTCGTCGCCTTACCTTTAATTTATTACCCATTTCCATTGTAATAAATAATACCTTATTGCTTCCAAAGACAGACACATTGTATCTTTCAAAAACGTTAACCGACAAATTTAAAGGTTAAAAATTTGTTGTTTAGTTTAAATTCACGATGATGTTGCAGTAGGTAAAGACGAAATTTTTTATTTAAAAGATACTTCAATCACTGTTTGTAACCTCTGTGTATATTAACTTCTATTACATATGAATTCTGACAGGGAAATAGGTAATCGGAGTTTTTATAAAAATTGATTAGTCGTGTTTTAAGCGCAGCCATATATAATATAGATTACAACAAAAACTAAATCATGATATTCTACTAGAAAATGCGAATACCCAATAGCGATATAACAATAAGTTATATCATACTGAGCAATCTGGCGGGGATTTTTTTATATATATAAAGCTATATAGAGTGTCCAAAATAGTTTTCCAAATATCGATATTTTCAAATAATTTTTTTGCAATATATTTAAACCCTGTTTATCATGATGGAAATTAATAGATAACTAAATTACCATTATTTTGTTAACAATAACCTTCAGCTCTAGTGATTTTTAAGACAATATCCATTTTAAGAACTGGTAGCTGCTTAGAGTATTTCTCCTTTAAGTGTGGAGGTTGGATTTTATTTTTTAACATTCACCATATAAAATTGATTTAGAAAAATCTGAACTGACAGATAAGGTTGCAGATAAGGGAAAACGTAAGCTAGAGTTCGAACCAAAAAATAGAAGCCGACATTGAAAAAACAGAAGAAAACAAACTGCTGAATCTGAAGAGGAAGATGACGATGAATTTGTTGCGGCAGATGAACATAACGACATGGAATATATTGGTCAGCTTCAGAGTAATTAAGATGCTCTATGTATGTTTTGCGCTGGCGAGTATGGAAGTAGGGGAGACTTATGGATACAAGGCCTTATGTCCGTTCTTTGGGCACATGAACATAAAAGATGCGTATGTGTGCGATTTTTGACCTTTGATTTTGATCTTTGTTTGTTATTAGTTACTTCGTGCAAGTTCAAGGATTTAATTCTTCTTTTGTCATTTGTTTATGTTCATTGAATGAAGTTATTTGGCATTTTATGGACAATCTTAGGTCTTTCAATTTGTGTCCCATATTTCACCCTGAACCCGGAAAACCACCAAATGAAGCTTCGTCCTACAGGCCAATCTCCTTGCTCCCTGTAATATCAAAACTATTCGAAAGAATATTTCTTAAAAGATTAAAACCAATCATTGAAGACAAACACATAATTCCAGACCATCAGTTTGGATTCAGAGAGAGTCATTCAACTATAGATCAGGTCCATAGGATCACAGATGTAATTGAAAAGTCGCTGGAGGAAAGAAAAGTTTGTTCTACCGTCTTTCTTGATGTAGCACAGGCTTTTGATAAAGTATGGCATGAGGGACTGCAGTATAAATTAAGCAAGCTCCTGCCTAATCAGTTCTCACAATTAATGAAGTCTTATATTTCAGATAGAACTTTTAGAATTAAGCAGGAAAACGCTTATTCTGAACTTAAAGAAATCAAGGCGGGAGTACCACAAGGGAGTGTATTAGGGCCAGTCCTTTATCTACTATACACCAGTGATATTCCTGAATTAGAATATGACACGATAGCCGCCTTTGCTGATGACACTGCTATAATGGCTGTGGGAAAGGATCACCAAGAAGCGGCAATAAATCTGCAAAAATCAGTTAACAAAATCAACACCTGGACTAAGCAATGGAGAATTAAACTAAATGAGAGTAAATCTGCCCATGTTAATTTCACTAACAAGACAGACCGACATATCCCTGTTAGCATAAACAATATCCAAGTACCATATGCTGATACAGCAAAATATTTGGGTATAACACTGGACGCTAAGCTACGCTGGAGAGCACATGTCAAAAAGAAAAAGGAAGAATTAGATATCAGATTTAAAAAAATGTATTGGCTGCTTGGACGAAATTCCACACTGTCAATATATAACAAAGTACTTTTGTACAAACAAATTCTCAAGCCCGTATGGACATATGGCATCCAGCTGTGGGGTTGTGCCAGTAAGAGCAATCTAGATATAATCCAGCGATTCCAAAACAAAGTGTTAAGGAGCATTGTTAATGCCCCCTGGTATTGCAGAAATAGTGACCTCCATAGGGACATGGGAATGGACACCGTTATCCAGACCATGAGCGAATTCGCCAAAAGTCACGAACAGCGACTTCATCGTCACGTCAATGTCGAAGTCATCCAGCTCCTCGACAATACAAACCAGATTCGAAGGCTCAGGAGGATCAAACCCTTCGAGCTAGTATAATTTTGTGTTAGTGCAAAAGCAGAGAACAGTGCCTGTGTACACATTAATATTAGTGTAATTAAGTATTAGAAAAATATAAGGAACACTAGTGAGTAAGTCCTTAGATATAAGTTTTGTAGCAGTAGTAAATTAGGTTAGAAAAATATTACTCATTGATCTAAGTTCAGATCAGATTGTAATTATAGTAAATGCCATTGGTGTTTGTATACAAAAAAAAAAAAAAAAATATTTCACTCAAACCTGTTTTTGCAAAGAATATCAAAGAAATTGCGAATTTTATACTTTTCTTCATTTTGGGTTTTTTATTACCTCAAATAGGAAAACTAGTATCAGGTATTATAAGTATATCTGTGAGGTACTTTCCGGCAAAATCTCAGGTTGAAAAATTACGCATTACAGCATATCTACGCATTATAGTGACAATAGGAAT
>CAXKVY010002669.1:0-82696 GCA_964058915.1 Tetropium fuscum
GAAAACCGTGATGTGCACTGATGTGCAAATCCCTTTTTTTTCTGATGTCTCAGTTCAACTAATTTAAACACGTTTTTATTATGGACCTAATGTTTATACCTAATAGTGATGGCAATTAAACATATAACTTAAAATAAAAAAATAGAGTGCCGCAAATAAAGCCATGTAGGGTAAAATGGGACAATATTATTATAAAATGGAAATTTTATAATAATATCTAGGTTCTTTTAAATTGCGTCTCATTTTACTTTTAAATAAATATGTATTCTTATTAATAACTATATAAAATATACAAATTTACTGCATGAAAACATGAAACTAAAAAAAAGAAGTTTTAACACAGGACAATGCGTTACAAAGTCGGATATTTTCCGGCCACCTCTGAAAATTATGGGCCGGTTCAAAATTATTTTTTTCAGCTTTTTTTTGCTTTCAGTTATCACAGTATTGCAAACTATAAGCAAAAAACCAATGTAATGCTACCTATGCTAGAAAAATATTTTCAAATGAATTTTTGATATACTTTAAATGGATCGAATTTTGTGCCTTTGGGTGTATTATATTACCTGTAAACTAGTTGCTGAGTGGACGTTGTAGCCTCAAAATTAAGGGTTTTGGTAAAAAAAAAAACAATCGCATTTTTTCGGATCATAAAAATTTTTCAATTCCACATGTACAGTGCCGTTCAATTGAAAGTAAACGACTCTTATGAGAAATTCTGGAAATTTTCCCATTGTGAAGCAGGCTTTTGTAAACAGATCACATTCAACATTATTTTAGGTTGAAGTATCTGTCAGTTATGGGGTGACAGCATTTTATATACAGTATTTATTAAGAGCCCGTGTTCACAGAAATGCTCCGTGAGGTAAAACTAACACTTATACTTAAACTAACTTATACTGACTGTATAAGGCGGTACACGCACGCGCTTGTGTAAATTCCTGTAAGGCGGCAGCACCTCCTGGTGAAAAATTGTGTCCAAATCTTATCTTCTTTTAAAAAACGCCATTAAATAATGGCTTAAAATTAAGAAAAGATATTTGGGGTTTGCAATGTTGAAAGTCTGATCTAAACACTATGGTTTTGAAAAAAAACCATTAATTAATTACGAGAGTTATTCAGTTTTAAAGATGGGGTTCTTTAAGATGTTTATATTTATAATTCAGTGTAGAAATAAATGAGAATAAATATGCATGATGTTTAAAGCATACCTTTTTCTATTCGCAGTTAAAATTTGATGCTTTTGTATCAAGTGATAGAAGACTTACATTAGTTGAAAACATACCCTACTTATCGCGCTCTGAAAAGCGCTCTTAAGGAAAATCTATATGGTAAGGACGTCTCTTGTAAAAAAATCCATTAAATTAACAAACTAACTGAGAACTTAAGAAAATTACTATGAATTAATATTTGGTCCAAGCACCATTCGCGTTTATAACTTTTTGAAGCCTATTTCTCATAGACAATATTAGTGTCCTGGTGTAATCCCCGCCAATATTTTCCCAGACATTTTCAATCGCCAACCACAGTTCTTCTACGTTCGCTGGTCGGAAATTTCTGCTATACATACATGTCTTTTTCCATTTGTGCCCATACATTTTCTATCGGATTTAAATCCGGCGACTTAGAGGGCCAAGGCAGAGTGGTAATATGGTTTGTATTCAGCCATTCAGTAACAACTCGTGATTTGTGAATAGAGGAATTATCCTGAAATATAAATTTAATTGAAATATGGAAAAAGGAAAGAGGAAATAAAAATATTTTCCTGCTGGAAAGTGAAGTTCTCGGGATATAAAATGGAAACGGAAGGTAACATAACATATTCCAAAATGCGAGCGTAGCTTTGACCAGTAAGACGCTCTCTAATTCTCCAAGTAACACCTGCTCCTTGGCAACATATCCATGCCCACACGTTGATAGAGAAGCGACCACTACGAGCTGTAGGATTTATATAGCGCTCTTCATATCGGCAATTTCTTGGGCGGTATACACGCACAGAGCCATCATAGCTGGATTGAAAAACTTTTTCGTGTGAAAAAATTGTGTTGTCCCAAAAGTCCTGTGGCACACCGACAAATTGGTTGGCAAAGTTTAACCTCTGCTCCTTATGCAGTGGCAACAGAGCAACTTCAGATGCTCTAATACGACGTCTTGCGGTTTCCACCGAAGCAGGAAAATTTGTTAAGAAGCAGGCAGTCACTGCTGTATCAAAAGGATTCTGTCGGAGGTGGTCAAGGACGAGTTCGTCTTCCTCCATAGTACTGAATTTCTGACGGCCCCCTCTATGGACGTACTCAACGGTTCCTTCTGCATTCCATTTTTGCTTAATTTTGTAAATGCAACCTTTACTCACATTCAAAGTATCTGCAACTGCTTGCATTGACCAGCCGTTCTGCAGTAACATCACAGCTCTCATTTTTTGCGGTTCAGTTAAGCGCGGCATAATAATAATAATTATTATTATAAGGAAAACTTCAAAATATAGAATAATTATTAGTAAACTGACAAATAAAATTGACAATCAAGTTTTGATTACCTGAAAGCCTGTTTCACATTAATTAAAAAAATCGTTTACTTTCAATTGAACGGCACTGTACGTGTATCGTCTTGACAATATTTTCGTTTTTTTTTGAATAATTTAGGAATAGGGGGCGGTTTTTTTAAGGGTGGAAAATATGGAGTACATTTTAAATCATGTTCATGAAAGAACCTTTATTCTAAGATGTGAATCCATAAAATGCAAATAAAAAGCACAAGTCGGGCATATGTCACTTTTGAAGTTAGGGGTAAGATGAGCTTAATTCCATATTATCATGAAAATCGATGGTTTGGATTATAACGTTTGGATTATAACGAGACAGTTATAATCAGGTTTCTGCCCCCCAAAACATGGATATACACTCAAAAATGATCTCGCTACGAAAACTAAAACGGAATTGATAGTCCAAAATAACATTATGTCCCAAACTATATTTTGCGCGACTGTACAGAAGTTAAAAGTGACTGATCCGATGGGCTGCCGCTCTGAATATGGTACTTAGCTCCCCTACTAACACGACGAAAAAGAGAATTCTTATGAAGTTAGGTTCTAATACGCCGGACTATTATAACATCAGCTATCTGCCAGTGAAAGTCCCGTCAAAATCGGTCCAGCCGTTTAGGTCGCATCGATTAGCTGGAATAAACGGACAGACAGATAGACATAAGATTTGTTATAAGAATCTACCGTATATACTCTCAAATGCATTTAGTAAAAAGCTGTTATTTTGACGTTATTTTGACGTACAAACATAGGATATACCAAAAATTAGTTTGCAGATATCCGTCATGGCGCTGAGATCTTAATTTTAATTTCCAATAGTTGTAGGTTAATTATTTGTATGTCAGAAGTTAATAAAACGTGATATCTACTTTTAACTATATAAAAATTAACATAATGCTAAAATTGTGTGTGATTGCTTCTCAAGATTATTATGGCACGAGTCTACCACCGCTCTGAATTATATAAAAGCAAGTATCCTGACAATTAAGAATTAATTATGACGTTATTTAGTTATACCATTATAAAGCATTACATAATATTTACCATTACATAGGTAAATGTACATATTTACACAAATGTACATATCTACACGTCCATATATGCTGAATACGGTTAGTTTTTCGAATTTGAGGAACACAGAAATACAGGATAAAATTACTCAATTATGTTAAGAAAAAGGCTTTCTAATTTCTTAGAATCCGATGGTGCTAATAATGGAAAACTGGATTTTTCAACATTTTGTGAAATATTATCGCAGGAAGAAATATATCATAAATACGTTTATAGTTTTATAACAGCTTTAGACTAAATAGTGTTTTATATTTGAATTAATCATCATACAAATTTGGCAGAATCTATCTATTGCGATCAAACCCTACCCAATAGATGACGTCTGAAAAATTTGTAGGATGATTAATTCAAATCTAATAACACTATTTAATCTAAACCTGGTACAAAACTATAAATAATAGTTTTTTTCGATAGTATACGAATATTTCACCGTAAGTCACAACCTGTAACAGCATCAGACAGTTTAATTATTCCTACTATTCCGGTGCAAATTTCGCCGCTTTGGCATACAAAAAATTGAGCTTCTTTTATTCCCTGAGCTTGTCATTGTGTGAAGTTTAATTATTTTGGTTTGCTTTTATAATAAACTGGAAATGTACCCGTTTTTAGCTATCTTGGCGTGTGTATGCATCAATTTACGCGTTACGTTTGTTGTTTTCGGTAAATTTCTAGGAGCATCATCACGCGACGTAACTACGTTGATCCAATAAACGACTGACGTCTCATAGAGTACCTACAATACCATTTCTGCCATGTTAACCACTAACGTATGTCTTCCTTAGATTTTTCGGAAACAGTGTCAAGTGTCAGTAAAAATGTTTGGAAACAATTTATTATTGTAAAAGTCAAAAGAGTCACTTTGACAGTTCTACATATTAATATATTTCCAATAATGTCTAACTGTACTATTGAAAAGCATAGCCGACAACTCATAATAAACCTCCTAGAAATACTTCAAGAGCGAAAAAGAAAATAATGGACCCTTGCTACCATTCTTCCGTCTCTTCCGATCGTCCGTCCATCAGAGAGTTGCTGATGCCTTAAAAATAAGTTTAAGAAGCATACCCCGTATAAAGGAAGGATCTACATCTGGTAAACCTTTTAGTACTCCAGGGCAAGCAACAGACGTAAGTTGAAAGCGAATGGTGTTCATGATTGAGTTAAATCAGAAATTCGTAATATGATGTATGCTATGATACTATGAAAGAAGAGAATATATTACAATTAAAACAGTTAAAGAAATAGTGAAGCAATAGGATATCTTAAATGTTTCGAATACGAGTCTGTGGCGTATTTTAAAGAATATTGGCTTTTCTTTTACAGGGGAGGAAAATAACAGGCGTTTCCTTTGTAGCAACCTTACGTCGCAAGTAAGAGAATAGCTTTTTTACGAGAATATAAGAGGATATCCGACGAAATTAAAAGCGGATATCCGACGCAATTTGTGTACCTTGACGAAACATGGATTTTTGCAAACGGAGGATTTAAAAGAACGTAGCAAGATAACTAGATAACAGTGTAAAAAGTTGTAAAACAGGCCACACAGGAAATGGTAGGCGTTTTGTTGTGCTACATGCTGGAACAAAATGGATTCATACAAAATGCTTCATTACTTTTTTCTACGTCAAAGTCGGCGGACTACCACTATTCAATGGACCAAAATTCTTTTAAGAAGTGGATCTCTGAAAAACATTCCAAATTTTACTAAGCCCTCGGTAATGCATAATACGTCCTACCATTAATTTTTGGAAGAGCCAATTTCTACTGCTTCCTGGAATAAAACAAGACTAAAAGAGTGGCCTGGTCTGAAAATTGAACTTTTAATTTTATGCAACCAGCATAAACAGATATGCCATAGATGCATTTCTAAGAAAAACGTATTAAGTATCAAGTATTAAGATTGCCACCTTACCATTTCCAATAGAATGAGTCTGAGGCATTAATAAAGATTATTATGATCGTATTGCTGAAGTTTACGTAGACAAACAAGTTTTAGAGATGTGGCAAAAGGCTTTGGATCAAATTACTCAAGATATTTGGGTAAATTGTGTTAAACATGTAGAAGACATTGTAAACAAAGATTGGGAACGTGAAGTGCGTTACGATGAGGTTGAACCGTCAATTATCAATGTTGGTCCTTATCAAATTTTGGGCCCTTATCAAGATCTTATCAATTTTAGTCCTGCATCTTCTTCATCCTTCAGATTTTTTTTATCAAATCTACCTTCAGAAGAAGGGGCATTCTCGAAACTCCGGGAATATTTTGATTGGGTGTAACTGCACTTTTTGGAGAGACGAGACGCAATGAATATCCCCCATAAAGTGAAAGATGCTATTTTTATCGTATTTGATAATTCAAATACGAACTGAGAGAAGACAACCAGCAACTTCGACCACATATCTTCTGCCATATGGGATTTGATCAACTTTTCATTTGTGTATTGTTTACGACAATTGTCATAATTCCTAATACACGTCTTCCGCTTGAAAACAACTCCTTTTCCATATTTCCTTTTCAAACTGTCCCGAAATAATTTTATTATATATATTTATGATTTCATGTATTTAATTTTTCTACGTAAACGTTGTTACCGGAATAGCTGAATAGCTTTTTATCAAATCTACCTTCAGAAGAAGGGGCATTCTCGAAACTCCGGGAATATTTTGATTGGGTGTAACTGCACTTTTTGGAGAGACGAGACGCAATGAATATCCCCCATAAAGTGAAAGATGCTATTTTTATCGTACTTGATAATTCAAATACGAACTGAGAGAAGACAACCAGCAACTTCGACCATATCTCTTCTGCCATATGGGATATGATCAACTTTTCATTTGTGTATTGTTTACGACAATTGTCATAATTCCTAATACACGTCTTCCGCTTGAAAACAACTCCTTTTCCATATTTCCTTTTCAAACTGTCCCGAAATAATTGTATCATATATATTTATGATTTCATGTATTTTATTTTTCTACGTAAACGTTGTTACCAGAATAGCTGAGGTGTTGTAATGAAAAAAAAAAAAATACTTTTATAACTGTTAGCTTAATAGCTTTTTTCATTTTCCCGAAAAAATTAAAGGTGACAAAGTTCAGATTCAGGTTCAGCGCGTTCTTGAAAACAGTATAATAAGCTACTAAAAAAGGTCGTTTGTGCTATGTGTCACCGTATGACTTATAGTCCAGTCATACGGTGACGTATTTCCTGTATTTTTTTAAGACTCGGGTATTATATACCTTTTTGTACTTTCTGTATATTTTCATTGTCTATCATTTTAAGAGTGAGAGTATTTTTTGAGCGGTCCGACATAATTAGTAGTCTTAAATAATTCAATAGGCAAACAGTTGTATTATGCCATATATTTCTTCTTGCAGATGAGATGCTCGAGGCAGAAAGCCATGGTGTTGCCGGAAGGGTGGCCGACCTCGAACGCAAAGTCCTGGAACAAGGAGATGAACTGGTGTGCCTTAAGGCCACCCTAGCGGAGGCGCTTCGGCGTCTCAACACCCTAGAAGGAATGCGCCTCAGCAACATACCGTCCGCGACAACCACCCCCATTCGTATCAACGGCACTGCTAAAGACCCCTTAAGACAAAGGCCTAACAGTTACTCGGCATCCAAAGTAGAGTCACAAAGAAGAGTGTTCACAGGGTCGTCTTTGCCACAGAGGAGAGCAGTCCACTACCAGTCAACCGGAAGCTTGCACAGTGACAGTCAGAGTTCCAGTAGCGTTAGTCCCATTCCGTCCCCTTCGCCCAGAGCGACGCCTATGCCTTTAAACGGGAGAAGGCCCCCTACAATTACCAACTCCAGCCCCGTTGTCAATAATAATTCTTTGCACAAACGCTGGAGCTCCACTGGGGATTTTAACCACAGCAATATGGTGACGCAAAGTGGCATGCAATCAAAGTAAGTTAACATTCAACAATCTTAGGAATATTAACAATTTGACAATGTGTTGCTTGACAAGTTTCTCAAATATATTTAATATTTCGTGGGGAATAATACTTCTTTCTGAAGACAGCATAGAGAGGGAAATGGAAAAACCCATTTCTACAACAATAATTAAGAAATTAAGAATATTATATTATAATATAGTCCAGTCTGTGTATGAAAAATTAATAGACCACGCAAAAATTTCTTACGGGTATTTGAATGTTGTACGACATAACGACACGGGGAAGGATTGGTAAATGATAAATACGTACAGACGTACAGCCAGATTTGCCCTTTTATAAACAACGACCTGTCGGAAAAATCTATTTTTGGGCTGTAGAATTTTCCCATTACGTTTACAGAAAAGTTGTATTAAGGAAAGTTGTAGGTATTAAAAAGACCTTTAACTTAATTATTTATGCAGAAAAAATTAAGCTTTTACGTTGTCTTAGAAGCCGAGAAATTTTAAAATTTTAATGAAGGATCCAATTTGAAGGTTCTAACTGCCAGTTCCATAAATATGAACAAAAGCACCCTTTTCGAAAAGTGAACTTTTAGAAAAAGTAGACTTTTAACAGCCAGTTCCATAACAGCCAGTTCCATAAATATGAACAAAAACGTCCTTTTAGAAAAGTGAACTTTTTGCAAAAGTAGACTTTTAATTCTCTGTAAAGCCGACTCTGTTCCAAAAAGTGGAATGCATCTCCCATTAGGAAAAGTTTCAATTTGTGAATATTTATTGTGTTTGCGGGCCTGAAAGTTACGTGTGAAGTTAGTTAAGAGGCACAATGAGTGACAATTATGACAATTTTATGTAATCATAACCTAACATTTTCGAAGTTTTGTGATGGAAATTTAAATAAATTTTGTTGGTTTGTAAACATTGTGGTTAATGGCGTTATTGTATATTTTGTATTGTATTATTAAAGTGTTGGTATATAATAAATAATGAATGAAAGCGATGAGAATAAGAAACCCAAAAAACACACGAAAAAAGCCACTTTCTCGAAAGAGGATGAGATTAAACTACTGAATGCAGAGAAAAGTTATCGAAAATAAAGATACCCATAAAGGAACAATGGGGAATAGGGAATATTCTTGTGAATATGAAGTTTTATTATTTTTTTTGATAAGGCTGGGGGGCGAAATCTAAAATGCTGGAAAAATTGGAGTCGTGGTCTATATATTTTTTCTCTTCTCAACACCATTATGTTTTATAGTTTTCTTCCTTACTTTCTGAGGATGAACTTGAACTAGAATCCAGTAACTGATACATTGTACTTCAAACACACCACTATTTCCCAGAACACAAACAGTTTTATAAATAACAATGAACGCAGACTGGCAGTCTATGCTGACAGTAAAAAAATAATTTGTAGGTTAGGTTTACAGTAAAGTCGACTTTTTCTCCTCAAAAGGGCCAAAATCGAGACTTTACCAAAAAGGAAGCTTTTTAGTAAAAGTGCCTTTAAAATTCGATTATAGAACACCCTCTAGAACTTAAAGGAGACTTTTGATATTAAAGGAAGCTTTACGTCGATTATGGAACTGGCTGTTATCCACGTAAAGCTTCCTGTAATATTAAAAGTCTCCTTTAAGTTCTAAAGCGTGTTCCATAATCGAATTTTAAAGGCACTTTTACTGAAAAGCTTCCTTTTTGGTAAAGTCTCGATTTTGGCCCTTTTGAGGGGCAAAAGTCGACTTTATTGTAAACTTAACCTACAAATTTATTTTTTACTGTCATGATCTGGGAAATAGTGGTTGTTTGGGCTTGGTGTGTTTGAAATACAATTTATCGTTTACTGAATTCTAGTTCAAGTTCTTCCTCTTGAAGAAGACACAACGGTGTTAAGAAGAGAAAAAATATATAGGCCACGATTGCGATGTTTTCATCAAAAAGACGCGACGACAGAATATTTCCAAATTTCCATCGTTTTTGCATCCTCCCCTCCAGCCTTGTCCTCAGATAAAAATAAAACTTTAATCATACTCCGCATTCGTTACTTTATTGGTCACTTTATTTTCGATAACTTTTCTCTGCAAGTGCATTCAGTAATTTAATCTCATCCTCTTTCAGGAAAGTGGCTTTTTGCGAATTTTTTCCACGTCACGTTGACTCATTATTTATCATATATATGAACACTTTAATAACAGGGTAAAAATATACAATAAAGTAATTAACCCCAATGTTTGCAAACCAACAAAATTTATTTAAATTTCCATCACAAAACAACTTCGAAAATGTTAGGTTATTATTAAATAAAAGCGTCATAATTGTCACTCGTTTTGCCTCTTGACTACCTTCACACGTAACTTTCAGGCCCGCAAACACTATAAATATTCACAAATTGAAGCTTTTCCTAACGGGAGATGCATTTCACTTTATGGAACAGAATCGACTTTACAGAGAATTAAAAGTCTACTTTTTCTAAAAGTTCACTTTTCGAAAAGAGCGCTTTTGTTCATATTTATGGAACTGGCTGTTATTCTCTGTAAAGTCGGTTCTGTTCCATAAAGTGAAATGCATCTCCCGTTAGGAAAAGCGTCAATTTGTGAATATTTATAGTGTTTGCGGGCCTGAAAGTTACATGTGAAGTTAGTCGAGAGGTAAAATTGTCACTCATTTTGCTCATTCTGCATTGTCACTCATTCTGACGTTGTTTTTTGTGTTGGAGACTTAAATAATTGGTTTTGATTTTGTTGGTTTGTAAACATTCTGGTTAATTGCTTCATTGTATATTTTTATCCTGTTATTAAAGTGTTGGTATATATAATAAATAATGAGTCAACGTTGGTTACGTGGAACAAAATCCGCAAAAAAGCCACTTTATTGAAAGGGGATGAGATTAAATTACTGAATGCCATATATTTGCAGAGAAAAGTTATCGAAAATAATGTGACCAATAAAGTAACAAATGCGGAGAAGGGATCTTTGTCAATTATATGATAGTATGATAAAGTTTTATTTTTATTTAAGGACAGGCTGGAGGGACAATTTCAAAAACGATGGAAAAATTCTGTCGTCGCGTCGTTTTGATGAAAACATTGCAGTCGTTTCCTATATATTATTTCTCTTCTTAACACCGTTATGTCTTCTTCCTCACTCTCCCAGGAAGAACTTGAACTGGAATTCAGTAAACGATAGATTGTATTTCAAACCCACCTAGCCCTAACGACCACTATTAAGTACTGACAGTTTTTGCTGACAGTAAAAAATAATTTTGTAGGTTAAGTTTACAATAAAGTCGACTTTTTCCCCTCAAAAGCGCCAATCGAAACTTTAGCAAAAAGGAAGCTTTTTAGTAAAAGTGCCTTTAAAATTCGATTATGGAACACGCTTTAGAACTTAAAGGAGACTTTTAATATTAAAGGAAGCTTTACCTCGAGTATGGAACTGGCCATTAAAAACGTAAAAAAATACTTTCACTTTCAAGGGCCATAGGATTTCATTCCCATTGCATACATTGTATACTTATCAATTGTATCATAAAATATAGTTCGTTGAAAATCTGCGAAAATTTCAACTCATAAGGTAATGTTTATAAAAATCACAGGTATGATTTTTTTTAATTTGCCATTTTGGCTGCTATTGGTCGTAGAGGTTTCAATTTTTTTAAATGCGTGTAATTCATCCAACTTTTCAATGAAAATAACAAAGTTATTCTATTTGTTTATAAGCAAAAAAATACCCACCTTTGAAACGGACCTAATTGTTTGAACAATTAGTTTATTTTTTCAACTTACTTTGTAGTTCAGCCGTTTAAGAGTCCATTCCACTTTGTTAAACGCCTCTAGATCCATTATCTTGCTTATGACTATTGTTTAAATTAACGCTTTCTGGGATAAACAGATACAATTATTCATAAATTATCAAACCGGTCTGCCTGAAATTTGGCACACTTATAAAGACCCATAATGGGCTTGTCACATCATGGCTCGTGGCTCTTCACCAAGGTGTTATATGTCATTTACGGTCATTATTGCAAAAGTTATTAGCATTTATCAAATAGTGCAAAAAGAGGCTTTTTCGCCATTATCTCGGTAATTATTTATCTATTTTAACGCATAAATATGAAATTAATAGTTATTTATGCAACAAGTGCAAAAAGTAACTGTTTTATTGCACGCGACGTGAAGTTGTACTCATTGTACGAGTTCAATACAATATTTTTTCTACGTTCATGCAATTTTTGTGGCATTAGTAAATGTCAAATTTTATGATTATGTTTATCATGGTTACCAAATACTTGAATGACAGATGGGTGCAATAAAATGTTTATTGCATCAGTGCAATGAAGAACTAGTTTTTGCCCTAAATATAGTTCAATAAAGTTTTGTTTTTTGCATAAACGTAGAAAAAGGCCTTTTTAATACGTACAACTTTCTTTAATATAACTTTCTTTAATACGACTTTTCTGTAAAACGTAATGGGAAAATTCTACAGCCCAAAAACTGATTTTTCCGTCTTTGGTCGTTGTTTATAAAAAAATAGGGTAAATCTGGCTGTACGTATTTACTAACCTTTCCCTATGGCGTACATTCAAATACCTGAAACAATTTAAATCATTTTTTTTATAATGACGTCTATTACATAATAGATGTTAAACAGGACGTGTATCAACGTGACCGTTCGTGATTTAGGTTGCATGTTGCAGCGTAGGTATCGTGTTGGAAAATCGAACCATTAAGGACCCATGGCCCTGTAGCTCTCGAATGACGTCATTTAGATCCGAACTTTAGAATTTTATTCCTTGTTCTTAGGAATACTTATCTTAGGCCGCGGCACAAGATAAGTAGGTGATGCCAGGAACCGACTGAAAATATCTCGGTTCCGCTAACGCGGCGCTTAGAGAGACATAGACTTAGACCGAGTTAGACTACCCGGGCCATATATAATCTTGACACGTGCCGAATGGTCCAGAGGTCTTGGCGTAGTAGTTTTTTTTATTAATTGGTACCATAGCAAACAAATTTGGTACAATTGATAAGATGTTCAAATACAATGGCCATTAATTGCAAGTTGAATACTATAATTTGTCCACGACCATTGTACGTTTTTATATCGTGAAGGTTTTTCAATTTTTAATGCGTTTTTGGGGAAATGCCACAAAAAATATCTCTATTTTAAAACGTCAATGTCATCAATTGGCACGATTCGGCGCTCATATAGCCACCTGGCTTTTAATTCTCAGTACAAATATTCGCTAGGTTGTGGGTGTATACTTTACCATGGCAACATATGTAAATCAAATGTTAAATTTTGTATAATAATAATTATTATCAGCTGTTATTATTCCATATTATTGTATAATGGCGCCCTTATACAACACTTTTTAAATATATTATTGTTATTATCAAATTTTCGTGGACATAATAATGTAAATTACTTATTCTTCAGTTTATTTGATAGTTTGCACCGGTTTGGATGAAATAAACGTAGGTATTTACGTAGCTGTGGGACAACTTTTTTCATCATTTGGTAATGATAATGTAAAACATCACGCTTAGTAGTTTATTTTTTTAATATCTTGAGGTAATGAGGTATTTTACCGAATAATAGGTTCTAATTTTATTTTATATGACCTTTGAATTGTTGTAGAGTAAAATATATATAAAAAAATGTGCTGTTGTGTGTAAAATGTTTTCAACCATTTGAAAATGCGTCTGGCAGTAGCATAGGCGAGGGTCCCCAGGATTCCTTCCATCAGATCATATTATCAACAATCATAATAGGCACTTTTATTTAAAAAAAAACCTTTAAAACTTTTTTAAAATGTTTTCTTGCGTATAATTTTCGTCATCAGTGGCGGTTTACTTACCGAACTTGTAGTAGTACCCCTGTTCATGCGCAACCCGCGTAGCAGCAGTGTATATTGTGCAGTGTATAAAATGAGCAGCCCGTTGCCCCGTTTTAACGTTTCAAACTCGTGAAGTGTGGCAATATTCTTGTTTGTATCTACTTCTGTATTTCCAGTGCTTAATAAGAGTTATTTTGAAATTGTTAGAGATTCATTTATTATACATTTATTATTTTAAAGTTATTTTGAAAGAAACTATTCGGATTTCAAGACAAGCGATATAACCTCTGGCGGCCGAATGCGGAACTAATCTCTAGTACATAGTACATTACACAATGACTGATTGTAACTTTTTTATAATTTCAACACTACCAAAAAGTACTGACATATATTTTGGGGATATCCGTCATGGGGCTGAGATCTTAATTTGAATTTACAATTATTTGCACATTAATTTTATTTCATGATCGCGCCGCCACTATCAAGGGCGAGTACTTGCACAACATATTAAAACAATTGTACTACCTCATCCTTTTGTCCCTACTGGCTGGATTAACAGAAATATGAATAATTTTTTTTTATGAGGAAATATATTTTTTGAGATAGTTAGCTATATCCGCATCTCAAATTCCTAAATTTGAATATGTTAATCTTGAGTGATACAAAATTTTCCCCTGAAATTCTTAAACCGCCTGTCTACAATAAACGCAGCGTAAAATATTGATATTACTTATGTACCTATGTATTTTAAGCCGTTTGACCTAAAATATTTTACAAAATTCGAGGGCGAAGCGATTTATCACTGCTAACTATGGCAACTGAATCGATAACTTGACGTAGTTATAAAATCTAGTTGTCTCGGTGCAATCTGGCTACTACACTATTCATCTTTTCCACCATCATTGATCGCCGTCCCAAATCCTAAGTCTGGGACCTACTCCACTGACCGGTTGTTACATATTTAGTACAAATTATTCCCCACGAAGTATTTTAGTAAATTCCAGTGTTTTTTTGTTGTTATTCGTAATGTTCTAATACTTTATAATAATCAAATAATTTTCCTTCTGCAAATTAACCGATTTTTTTATGTTTGTTTTGTTTAAACTAATTTATGTTTATGTTATTATATTTGTTTTCTATTTGCTTATAGGTTTTCAACAAAATCATTTTTAAATTTATACACAAAGGCTAACACTTTTCCCACACCGAATTTTAAACATGGGTATGTTTTTATTTTTTTTATTTTTTTTTTGTTAGTATGTCATATATTTATTATGGTGCTTTTATCGGTATTTACGTTTGAATATGATCATTTATTTATGTGTTAGGTGGTTTACTGATTTGCAAAACTATATAGTATTAAGGAAAATTGAAGTTAATGTAACAAATATAGCTGTTACTATGTGCAATTCTGTTTCTTGTTGAACAATGTGCAAATAATGCATATTTTTTATTGTATATCATGATTGGGGCACTTTCTTCCCATCTGCTATAAAAAGTAGTTCTGCTTTATAATTTTATAATATTAATATTGAAACCATGAATTAATTTATTTAATCTGCGATCCTGTAAAAGTATAGCTATTTATGTAACCAGTTGGGTAAAGTACTATTTTGTGTAACGAGCAGATTTCTGCGGAACGAGCGCTAGCTAGTTCCGCAGAAAACTATGAATTTTATACGTTTAAAAACAATCCAGTAGGTTGTAACGGTGTGACAGCTCGTCACTTTCATAGCTTGTCAAGTCTAAATAACCTACTATGTAGTGAACTTTACACAACCAGTTGCGTAATATTTTACTTTTCGTAACTGATTGTGAAAAGTAAGACTGTTCCTAACGTCAAAGAGTTTTGAAAAGTCTCACTTTACATGTCAAAATTAGAAAAAGTGATTTACATAGTTTCCAAATGTAAACAAATGTATTTTATAAGCAACTGTACATAATGCAACTTTTTTATTTCACGTTTATTGCGCGAATTCAATTACAATTTGATATCGGAATTTTCCATTTTTTTTCAAATTAATGTTAGTAAGATACTCGAATATAACAGTACGAATATAACAGTAAAAAAAATGAAATATCTTTCAATACCATTTCAAGGTTCCATTTTATGCCGGTATGGCTGAAAAAGCTCGTATAATATGTTATCGTACCTAAGTGAACAAATATTTTTCGTACCTCTTGCAATTTTCTACCAAGTTTACATCCGAGGTTTTCCATTGGATTTAAGTCCTAATTAAAGTATTAGCTGGCTATGCCATGGTGTCGATTCCGACTTCTACCATATAATTTTGCACAACTCGAGCAACATGAGGTCTCTAAGTTATGAATACACTGGAAATCTTCACAGTAATGCAGCGATGTTTTACAAGAATGATAGAGACCTTGTCATATCTCTTCATAAGTTGCACACAAATTTTTGAAGGGTGGCCAAAAATTGTATGAGGGATGAAATTGTCTGTCGATGTTTTTCACCACTGTTTATGGGTCCAATTTGCAGGACAAATGGTTGACAAAATGTTTGTCAACCCCCATAATTCGGGAAATTAGGTGGAAAAACATAAAATTTTGGAATTCGATTTTGGGGCTATTTAAATATAAAACACAAAACTAGTTGACTAGATTTCATGATAAAATCTCATCTTGAATATTACGTCTTAACAGAGCAACTAGTAAACCAGAAGTGGTTCGTAGTTCGTATACTCAAATATAGTGGTATTGGAGAACTATTTATATAATAACCATGCCTGACAGAACCTTTAGATAAGAAGGGACAGGCACATGACGCGCCGCTCACAAAGTATAAACAATGCAATTATTATAGAGACGTTTTAATTTGTGTATATTTATACAATAAATCCAACAGTAATACGTTTAAGCTTTGCGATGGAGTAGAAATGGCGGACGGCCGCAACTGTGCGGTACTATATCTATCCACTGCTCTGGTTCAGGGGGACCTTCCGTACCATCAAGCCGACGGACGTCGATCTCGGAGGTGTTAGCACCCTGACTATTACTTTATATTGTTTTTCCGAAGTGCCATTTTTGACAAGTTGATTTGAACCATTTTATTTTCGTCCAAGAAAATTACTCCTGAAGGACGGCTCATTCTTTAATTTTTAGGAATCAAACAACGTACTGGTTCGCAAATAAATAATTTGTTGCGTTTAAAACCCATGTTATAATATGTTAGCGTTATATAATTCCAGTATCCTACCGCAATTATAAAATAATTAGTATGTAGGAGTAGGTTGGCTTCTAGCTTCAATTTTTTCTGCGAGGGTTTATGATTTGGAGGAGCGATGATCTTGTCCGTGATAAAATAAAATAAACATTACATCACCGGTGGAAGGTGTTCGGTTGCGGGGGAGTTTGTTGCTGTTGGGTAGCTATCATCAGGTACTTAGTCGGTTTTTAAATTCTATTTAGCCGAATATTTGCGTCGGTTTAAATCTACTATGCACTTATATTTTTAAGCAATTGACCTTTTTTCCGAGTAGTTAACCCGCCACTGCCAGTATCTACTTCATTATTATGATAGATGCGGGTATGATTCATATCTTTACACAATATAGAGTATTTTATTCGACCCACCAAAGCCATATTATTCGCAGTGATGTTAGTTTTTAGTAGGCATTGTTATGGATGTCGACAGACAAGGACACCTTTTTGTAAAAATAAAAAGTGCCGTAGATCGATTGCTGTTTGGTAAATTAATGCATTAACAACGCTACATCATGGTTGAAATATTACAACCTTATAGGTACAGCTTATCTGTGATGGTGAAATGCAGTATAATACGGTAATCCTCAATACATGAGCAACCACTTGTATCCGACGAGAATTTGCGTCCGAAAAAAAGTTCCAGTTTGGACTCGGTTTCAGTTTAGTCGTGTATTGCAATCCATTTCGTTCGTTTTGTGTGGAATTATCTACTGTGATTGTTACTTTAGAACCTTTTCCCCATAATGTAAGAATAAAATAATATTATGTTTAAAAGCTTTATTTGGAGCTTGGAACAGAATAATAATTACCTTATTTATCAATTTATTTTATTACAAGTTAATGTACTACCAGTAGGTAGGTAACTCCAGTTATAGGATACCTACTTGATTATTACCGTCACAGGAAATATTGCTTTTCCTGTTTATTGTTTGTACATTAAAATTTAAATATAACATAGGTACTACAGGGAGGTGCTGTAGCAGGTGATACAGCATAATTATTTGTTCTACGTGGTTTATTTTATTATTATTATTACATTCATACATTGTAAGATATAGATAATGTTACATAGGTATAATAATTATTAATTATGCTTTATGCTTGCATGAATAAGTGGAAAATAACAATGAAGTCATGCGCGAGTATCTTTTAGGTTTGCTTCCTTATGTTTAGTCAATATTTTTATCTAGACTAGAGCGTATACCTACGAGCCTAAAAATTGTCATATACCTAAAGACCGGGATATATTCAATAATTTTCCGGGCTATCCAGGCTAATAAGTAACCAGTGTTGCCAACCAAATTTAAAAAAATACCCTGTACGCCTTTTGAAATTTCCCTAGATTAACACTTTTTTCCATAGATTTAAATCCGAGGAAATTTTATTCGTTAGTTGGGAAAATTATTGAAAAAAACAAGTATAATGACCCTAATAAAGCGAATAAATAATAAACAAATACAACAAAATAAATAATATATAATTTTTTTTTTAAAATGAATAAAAGTGAACTTTGGAAGAATATCTGGAGAATCCCCTAAAAACTTCGAAGCGTTACACAATATTCGAAGCGTTACCGAATACAGCTCGCTGTATTTTCGACGCCTAAATTTAGTGAGAAGAGTTGGCGATAAAAAAATAACGCTAAATAGGTAGACATATTTTTTTATACTTATTTTAAAGCCAAGAAACCTGAAATTTCCCTAGAATTTACGCCGCTTCCCTATTGCAAAAAAAAATCGTTGCACGTCATCAACTGACCAGCTAACATTATTGTTGCCAAGTCTGTCAGACTGTAGTAAGTGTTAAAGAAATTTGATTTGTATTTTGAGGTTATGATGGCGTAAATAAATTCTGGAAAAATTAAATAAGATATTACTTATTTATGACACATTTTCATGAGAGATTATTATGTAGGTAACTGACTGAAATAAATTTGCTAGTTAATTATTAGGGTACCTATGCTAGTAATAAAAATAAAATGGTTGAATGAATACCATTTATTATGTCGTCAGTGGTCAAAACTTTTTAATAAAAATATTATTTTGTAGCTTACTGTATTTAGCCACTCCAGATGTACACATTTATTATATTTTCCAAAGAAATAAAAGGAAGAAAACAAAATCAACTTCGAGGTTAGATTGTTGTACCTACCTATTGTAAAAGTTTAATATACTATAAATATGTAGGTACTTATTTCTTTTATGCATGTCATAATATATATGAAGAGATGGCATGAGTGAGTTATTTTTTCACTGTTTGTGAAATCTTACTAACCGCGTAGACAAAGGTAATACTGGCCCATTATTTTCAAGTCTATCTCAAAATACTTTACATTAATTTGCTACAAGCTCCTTGCAGCGGCTAGTCGACTACTTCGGCATTTTTTCGTATAAACAATCATATTTCTTATTTCTTATAAACAAAAATTCAACTGCAGTATCTTTTGTGATCAATCACCATATAGTGATAATCACAAGTCACAAGCTTTATAAACAGTTTCAACCATATTTAAATATAAGCAAAACTATAATAATTTAAAAATTGTAGCGTAAAGAGTAAATATACAAACTGTAGGTAGGTATTACTGTCAAGTGTAAACAAATCGTGGCAACCTCACAAATTTTCGGACGGTGTTACCAACTGTACTGACCTTACAGCATTACTTCGCAGACTTGCTATCAACTGAAAATATTTCATGGATTTTTGTAGAATATGTGCAATATGCCTCCTTGCGCAATCTTTTTTTCATGGTACCAAATTTACATATTGCTCAAGATTTCTGTAATAAGTCATGTCACTTTCATTGCTTGTCCCTTTCAAGCCACTTCTCCCCTATCTTGGAAATTATATAACAAACCCGCATGATATATTATATAGACCGGGAGGTGGTGACAGTGGTGACGTGATTTTTACGCAGTATGTCTTATGATATCCATATTCTGATGATAAAAAATGATAAAGTACAGAATCATCCCGGCTCTCAAAATCTGTCACCACCTCCCGGTCTAATAGATTTGAAAATGACATTCAAAAAAAATCTTGTAGGCATTGCCTCCCCTGACGAGCCTCCACTGCTTTTGTATTGATAAAAGACTAGTAAAAAAGTAGTGCTTGGTAGAAATCGATTACTAATTTCTAGGTTATTTCAATAGGAAAAAATAATATATTCCACCCTTTGCGTGTTATTATTAATTATGCATATATAATTAAATTAATGAATAGCTACCTAGTTGAGTATGATATAATTCAATACATTTTCAAATCACCATGCAAGCTTAAAATATAGGCATTATATATAATATATATGTATGTATGTATATTGTATATGGGTCGGAGTGTAGTGGTTTCACTCCACTACAGCACTTTAGGCCTCATTAGGCCCTTTGTGAATTCCTCCTTTTTACTTGAGTACTTTTCTTCACACCATCCTATTTATCACGGGTGGCTTGGTGGCAAAGTCTCTACAATTTTTATGTATGTGATAGTATGGTTCTGAGTTACCGAGATTTATTACCTGGTCCTCATTACCATTTATCTGGGACCACGCGTCCGCGGCAGATATTGAGATATATATATATATATATATATATATATATATATATATATATATATATATATATATATATATATATATATATATATATATATACCAACAATTTATTAAATATTTAATGATAGAATTTAAAGAAAAGGAAGTAGTGATATTATTTTAGAACTGAAAGTTGCTATTTTGCTAGGTCATGGAAGGAAATTATGTTATTGGAAGGTAGTTATGTTATTTGTTATTTAAACTTACTACTATAATCATTGGCCATAGCGAAAAGCTGAAAGTTAACAAACGTCATTTAGGTTTATATATTTATATATAGGTGCATTTTCGATACTTGGAGGTTACTATTAATCTGTGGTTGGAAACTTATTAAAATTTTATACCACCTGACAATTATTTATATAAATGTCTTATTAGTGATCAGTGCTCATTTTCTAACTTCTTACTTTAAATGACATAATAAATTTATTTACTGTAGATTAATAATACTTAACACCATATCACGCAGATTAACCAACTGTTTATCCGCTGCATTGTTCAATTTCATGAATCAGTAACTCAAGTGTAGATAATTTTGATCGCAGTCAAATTACATTTGATATTTTTTACATACGAATTAATGAATTGAGTGAATGAGATTAATGAATTATTTCTTTACGTAGGACGAAAGATGCTACATACAATGAAGAAGATAAAACGCTTAAAATGTTCCTCCGAGGGCGGCCAATCGTATTGCATGCTCCATCGGACCTAGCAGAAAATTTTGATATTACCAAGGTATCAACGGCACCGTCGAGAAGGCTGAAACTTGACTGGGTCTATGGGTATCGAGGGAGAGATTGTCGTTCAAACTTGTATTTCCTACCCACAGGTGAAATGGTGTATTTTGTAGCAGCTGTAGTTGTGTTGTACAATGTCGAAGAGCAAAATCAGAGGCATTATATGGAGCACACAGATGATGTTAAAAGGTGTGTATTTTAATTTCTTATAAATTTACTGTACTGTAAGTTTAGCGAACTTGAGTAATTAGTATTAGTATATTAGAAATGAGATTTTCTATCTGAATTTGTGATTTATTGTGGCTATAAAACTACCACTTTAAGTAGCCTAGTATTTTTTGTTTTAAAATTGTACCTCTCGCTATTTGATGTCCAATAATAGCAAAGTAGCCATATCAGTTCTGATCCTACTTTTAATTTATCTTTAAATGAATGTAGTTTTATTAGGAATGAACAACATGCATCTGTATTCGTGAATAACCTAGAGAAAGGTACAATTTGTGACCATTTAGACCATTTGTGTCATTTATTTTCTTGAAGGTTGTTCGTAAAATTCATTACATTCATTTAGTTAATTACATATGTGGTGTAATTTTGTCTTTTACAATTGTTTTATTACATAAAGTGGCATGACATAAAATATTACATGGAACAAAATATGAATTATTTTATTTTAAGCTTTATTAGCAACTTTATACGAAACATAATATAAATAAATGCTTGAAATTTAGAATAAGAAAAACATTACAAGTTAAGACATTAGGGTATTTAATTAAGTACCTAGTAAAGCTGAATGATTAGTTGAATAGAATAGATGATAGTACTGGCCTAAGTAGTAAGCACTTGCCTCTTTAAAAAGTGTGATTACAGGTCCAGTGCTCCAAATAAACCTGCACATTATATCTGTGTGTCGTGGATGGATATGCAGTAGATCCTCTTCTTTTATATTATATCTAATGGATATAGATTTTTTTAAATTTATTTCCAGATGATATGCTTGTAGTCTGTACTGATGTGGAGTCATCAGAAGCAATAAATAAAATGAATTTAACATTAAAAGGAATAGACCGGTAATTGAAAAATAATAAACCAAAATTAAATGTTAATAAAACTATGGCCCTGATTAATATGACAAAATATCCTAGTTATGATTCTATTAATATTGAGGAAATTTCATTATACATCAAAAATTCAAAATACATCATGAAAAAATAGAAATTGTAACCAATATAAAATATCTAGCTGTTGAAATTGATAACTTACTATCTTTAGATTCACACTTTATTATATTTACAAGAAATTTTTTTAAAAATCATAATTTTTTTATAACGCGGATAACGCACAATCTCTCTGCAGATGCTAGAATTAACGGATAACGCTCAACCTCGCTGCAGATACTAGAATTATTGTATATAGGGGAAGGTCGGGTAAAGCGGCATCCTCAATTTTTGAACATGCCTTGTGGCCTTCTAAACATATTAACACGTTAACTGTCACGTGAAGCAAGTGTGTCTCACAAGTAAGTTTTCATTCAGGCTTAGTCTAAGATGCTGGAAATATAAATAAAAAAAATTAAGAAGTAGGCTCTAAAACAAATGGCTGATAGTTTGCCCAAAACCATAGCACGAGCGAAGAACAAAACAAACGTAAAGTCTAGAGTTAGGTTTTAAGCCTAAAGACAGCTTAAAACCTAAAAAGTTAAACTAATTTAATAACTGCTCGATAAAATAGATCTTAGATCTTCCCTCCATATAACGAAAACTCTTTATAACGAAAAAAAAACATCAGTCCTTTGAGATTCCTTATAAATAGCTCTCACTGCATTTTATACTTTTTGCTTTCTTAAATTATTTTAAACTAATTTAAAAACTTGTTATTTCTGCCAAATGATTTTTCTAAGCAAAAAGAAATAGGAAATGAACACCTGTAAGTACATGAAATAAAAAGAAACAAATTCTAACTTACACAAATCATAAAAATAGTTATTTCTTATTTATCACTTAGGTACTATTGCAATTTTTTGGGTTCCTATGTTTAATTTGTGTTATATTTAAAATATAGATACTACAAGCAGGTAGCAAGTTATTTAATTTATACTTTACAGAAAATAATTAATATAGCGTAGACCTATTAAATTAAGCAATATCTTTGTTGCAGTCTAGCAGTACACCCCAATAAAATGTTGGTAGCAACAGGGCAGTGCGCAGGTCATGATAGACGGGAATCACGGGTAATAAATACTCTAAAATATAAATATCTGGAACCAACATCTAAATATTTATTAATTCCAGCCTCACATTAGAATATGGAATTCCGTGTCACTTCATACGCAAGCTGTAATTGGCATGAATGACTTCGACTTATCCGTCTGCTGCCTTTCATTCAGCAAAGCAGATGGGGGATCTCTTTTATTAGCCATCGATGAAGCTACAGACCATAATATATCTGTCTGGGATTGGCAGAAGGGGGAGAACGGGTATAAAATTACTGAAACTAAGGTACACAATCAATCAATCAATGAATAGATTGCTTTTATAAAACTTTCATTTCAGTGTTCTGTAGATACAATAGTAGCAGCAGAATTTCATCCCCTAGACCGCAACACTATTGTTACCTGTGGAAAATCCCACATAGCTTTCTGGTCGTTAGATGTAGGAGGAACATTGTACAAGAGAATGGGAATATTTGAAACCAGAGATAAGCCGAAATACGTGACTTGTGTGGCTTTCTTGCAAACGGGGGAGACTATAACTGGGGATTCTAGTGGAAACTTAGCTGTATGGGGAAGAGGAACTAACACTATATGGAAGTTTATTAAGAACGTTCATGAAGGTCCCGTGTTCACAATTTGCGTCCTTAAAGATGGCAGCGTTATAACTGGAGGTGGGAAAGATGGTAGAATAGTTGAGTTTAATTATAATTTGGGGATGACTGGTGTCGTTAGTCAGGTATGTCATCAGGGATTATATATATATTAAAATTAAGGGGCTGTTTTTTTTTAGATTGAAGGTCATTTCGGTGGACTCAGGGTTATATCAGAAGGAAGAGGCTCACAGCTACTAGTCGGTACTACTCGTAATTGTATATTAAACGGGACATCTCAGTTAGGCTTTCAACCAATCATCCTGGGCCATACCGATGAGGTGTGGGGATTGGCATCTCATCCTACTATACCTCAGTTCGCTACCGCTGGTTACGATAGGGTTTTGCAGCTATGGGATTCAATGTCTCACAGTATTCTTTGGAGCAAAGATATAGGGGTAAGAAAGACTGTGTCTGCGTCATTCAGTACTTTAATTGACTTATTGGCTTCATTTTCAACAGCAGCTTTAATTTAGATTCAATAAACTCCTTAAATAATTCCTCTCCTTCAGAAAAGTTTCAAAAGAGTTTTTTATTAAGTAAAAATAAGCATATATCAATATTAGAGTGGCCCTTATAAGAAAAAAGTATTTTTTGTAAACTTAATTTGCTCACCCTGTTGTTTTATTACATTGGGAAAAAGAAAATTTTGGGCCAAATCTGGATCACTTAATGTAACATTTAGAGGTCGCGCAGGAGAGTTCGATCTAGTGTAGCTGCCAGTTTTGGAGTTACTATGTCTATCTTGGCCATATTCTTAATTCTATTTTCCCTAGAAGTAGAAGCAATAGGTACCTCAAATAAGCTACCATCTCCATTAATCACATTATCTTCACTAGTAACTCCGCTAGAGTCAGAACTGCTAATATTAATAACACTACTTGGCCTTTGCGAATTGCGGGATATTTACTTAATAATTTAAATAACATTGAAATTCAGACTAATGGAAATACCTTATTAAAGAATTAACGCAGATATAATTAGCATAATCTACATTTCTATATTTTTTTAGGAGCAAGCACAAAGCCTGGCATATTCCCTGGACGGTACATGTGTCTTGGTAGGTTGCACAAATGGAAAGTGGATGATTTTTGAGACACAAACGAGGGAACTCCTAGGGCAGCATGTTGATGGTAACGAAGCCATTCAAACCATTCAGTTCTCTCCAGATGGTTCTGTGGTAGCACTGGGGTCACGGGACAACCAGATTTACATTTATCAAGTGTCTGAGGATGGGTCAAAGTATAGCCGGGTCGGTAGATGTACAGTAAGTAGATATAACTGTTTTTGTTTGCTTTATTAATTACTTTCAATATTTTTTAGGGACATTCCAGTTTTATAACTCACATTGATTGGTCTACTGACAACCAGACGCTGAGAAGCAATTCTGGCGACTATGAGCTTTTATACTGTAAGTCATTATTTGTAATTTAAAAAAAATCGGGCTTTTTTCATTTCTAATCATTTTCTGAGCAAATTTATCATAGTAATGTATATTTTTTTAAACCATCAGAAAGTAGTGATTGCAAAGAACAAAAAGCCCACCAACTTTTTTAAAAAAGCAGATATTTTGACACGAGAATTTTCGATTGAAAATTTCTTTAAAAAAAATAAAGATTCAAAGAAAGAAAAAAAAACCAAAAACTTTTTCACATAAATTTTGACGTTATGTGAAAAAAGTGTGAATACGAAAGTTGTAGTCTTTTTATTACCTACAACTTTGCCATTTAACTTTTTTCCATAGGACTTGTAGTTTTGCCGGAAATCGAGATAAACCATTTTTTATCCTTAAAAACTCACCCCCTCCACTTCCCGACCTCGGATCGCCCGTAAATAATTTTTCCTTTCATTTTTGTTATATTCTCTTCCTTCTCTAGTGGTTTTCATCCTACGATTATTTTTTTTGGTTTAAAAAATTATCGACCCTGGTGTAAATGTATTGTTATTTTATTTGAAAGCTGATACAGTAGAGGTCACCTTTTTACTTTTACAAATTTACTTATAAGCTTTCGTTATTTACTATTTTACATAATTAAACTTATTTTATAGGGAATGCAGGTACGTGTCGCCAAATACCACAGAGCGGTATAATGCGAGACGTTGAATGGGCCACCAACACCTGCACTCTAACATTCACGTCAGTTGGAATTTGGCCTGAAAATGCTGATGGAACGGACGTAAATTTCTGCGACCGTAGCCATGACATGCAACTAATGGCCACTGGTGATGACTTTGGAAAAGTGAAATTGTACAGTTATCCTGTTATACAGACTAAGGTATGTTGGTATATTATGAATTTCCAAATTATTCATCATCCATTTTATTTTTTTTGGTTTTATTTTGTTATTCATATTGCAGTCATTGTGCCACACTTACGGAGGTCACAGCAGCCACGTGACAGCGGTAAATTTTCTACATGATGACACTCGGTTAGTATCAGTAGGAGGGAAAGACACTGCCGTTCTACAATGGACCGTATCTTAAAAATCTCTTATAAATTTAACATTTTGTCTTAAAATGTACACTTATTTCATCATTAGATAATAACAAAGTGTCTGCAAAATTTCATTGGGCTTTGTAATTAATGTAATTGTACGCACTGTTCTAATATGCTGAAGTGTCCTTGGTGTAACTATGCCTACGGATGGTCTAGGGTATTTTACTCGGTATTTTAATAATAATTATTCATATGAACCGCCAAAATTATGAGATATGTTTTAATTATATTTATTTTAGTCTTTTACATATTCGTTATTTACCAGATTCGAGTGCAAAATGTGCACTTTGGCACCATCTGTATGTAGTAAGTTATGAATAATTAATCTAAAAATTTAATATTTGTGCCACATTTTATATATTTTCTTATTTGTATTATTCAAAGTAGAATTAAATATCCACTGGCATAATTTTCTATGCCGGTTGTTCACTGTTTCAACATTTTATTTCTTCTATATGTGTGATACTTAAAAATAAAATTATATTGTATAAACTCTTAGTTTGATTTCATCTCACTCCTTGGTAGACACCCGTAAGAGAAGCAGTGGTGGCTCGTGCTGTGGAGACAGGGTTTGCATTTTTTTTTATTAACTAGATATATAATATATCTCGATGCCTATATATCTAAACACAATAGGGAACATTCAAATATTTTTTTATTGCATAAAAATGTTAGCTACCATACTGAAAAATAAGATATGCAAATATGACGCAACAATTCCCATTAATAAATTTGTTATAAATTATTAAAGATTCACGTGCGAACAAACAGTTTCAAACACATTCAAAGTCTTGACGCCATCTCCTACAATTTACAAGCGACACAAGGAGACCGATTCCATTCATTCGGCCGCTTTCCGGCGCAACCTACCGAATATTGCAGGCTGTGAAGTCACAGCTCGTTTCGGGCCGCTTCAATTTTAGCGCTGTTTAGATCTTTCATACTGATCGCGCGGAGTTAGAAATCTTGTTTTTTGTGAAGTACACATTTTATTACAACGTTATACTATGTTTTTTAGTATTATTTTGATTTTTTAAATTTTAGGCATGTGCGTGCCCTATTGGTCTTTGAAATATATTTGAAACGTCATTAGTTTCGTGGGCTATTCCAGACAAATAGTCGGATTTTATTTACTTCATGTAACTGTTGCCTCAATTTTTTTAAGTAACGTGTAGATAGATGCCTGTGAATTTATTATATGTCAAAAGTGACTTCCTGTTAGATTTATTTCCATTTCATAATTTTAAACCATGGTGAAGCATACAGATGTGGAAAAGACAAGTATTGTAAATCATTTTAAAGCTGGGTGGTCTTTAAGTGCTATTGCCAGCCTTTTCCAAGTCAGCAAGTTGCATATTTAAATTAAAAAGAAAATGGTTGTAAGGTCATGGAGACGAGTTGCAAGGAGAAGAAATCTTGAATTAAAATTTAAGATGAAGAAATGATAAATTGGTAAAGAAGAAACCCCTTTCATATATGGCTGCAACAGCTTGTCATGGCACGCAATTTCCTGCTTCCTTGTGGACAGCTAGACGCCAATTTAAACAGCGATACAAGCAATTATGCAGCTGCTAAAATGCCTTGGTTATCTGACCACAACAAAGAAGCAAGGCTGCTCTGCCAACAATTATGTTGACAGAGATGAAGATTTCTGGTCTAATGTCATTTTCTCCAAGGGACAAATATTCGTCTTGCCACGAAGGGTCACTTTCTGTATATAAACCAAGAAATTCGTGGTACGAAGAACGATATTCGAAGCTAGGAGTGTGCTGGCATATGGAAGGATGCTAAATGGCGAAAATTATAAACATTTGCCGCAAACATGTTACCATCGGTGCAGCAATTATACCCAGACAATTTTACCTTCCAATAGGACAACCAGCCTTTTTCACTGAATTTTTTTTTTATTGCTTTGTATTTTATAAAAAAATTCCGCCGTTTTTTAATATTTTTTTTAGCAGGATTTGTGTCGAAAAAACATTTCAAGTACAGAAATAAAGCACGCTTATACATAACGTCACGTATCCTTCCTTAGTGACGTCACAAAGCCTACGACTTTGAACATGACTTTGTTTCCTGCTTTTTGACAGTTGAAGTTGAAATTGACTTTGTTGACACTTGACCTGCTGATAAATAATCTAAATTTGACAAAAGACTCGTGCATTATACTAAAGTCAACTTTCGGCAGATTTTCTGCACTTTAGAGAATCTTGCCAATGAAGAGAGAAGAGGGTAAGTAAAACTACTTATTACAAATAGATCATACTTTTTATTGTTTTTGTATTCTTAAAAATTGTATATACAATGAATAACTGAGGCTATAATATTCATATAAAAGAAAAATAAGTTTTTATATTATATAACACCTACATATAAAATATATCTACATTCAGCAATAACAATTTCCCATTTATATTGTAATAAGGATATATACAAAACAAGTATGGTTGCGCTATATGTTTACCTCACTAGAAAATTTTGCTTCACTCAAAGAATATTTTAACAACCACGCACTGTCCATACAGGCTAAAAACAAAATAACGTGGGAAAGGTGGTCCAGAATATTGGGTTACTAATCTCGGCACAAGCTCTGCTCTTGTCATATTTCATGCCACAAGATTGAGAAAAATGTTGTTAATAATATTCAAGCGTCTAAAAAAGAATTTAAAAATTAACTTGTTCTATCATATTTATTTTTGAGTATCTTTAATCTGCTATTATATCGGCTGAGAAAAAAAAATATAATTGGCAAGGGTAACTAGACTTGTATAACGCAAACAACATACTGTTCCTAAATTAAACAATCATCGCAATCTACCTTAGGTCTAGACAATAGAGAAATTTTGGTCAATATTGAGCAGAAAAATGAACAAGGGATGGGAAACTGCAAATGAGGACCATTTACGTCTAATTTTTCAGAAAATTCAAGAAATCGCTCATGCTGTTGTCCAGGGATGACGGGACAAGAAGAGTGAGGGCCATCAAAGATAATGTCCACTATCAATAATTTGTATATTAAGTATTTATTGTTAGTTGTTGTAGGTACTATTTAGTTTGAAAAATAGAAGTTGTTAAAAAGCATCTAATTATTTTCCAAAAACTTTGGACCATCTGTTATGCACATCTGGAAATATTTGGTACAGAAAATAAGAATAATGCTGTTATAATGTTTTCTTTATACTATATGTTTCAGGAATCTTTAAAGGTTCATTATATCTGCTTGAAGCTTAATCAATAACAAATAGGACATGGTCTATGCTTTCCACGTCATTTTTTTTATATTCTATATTCTTAATAGTAACTGATAGTCTTAACAGAACAAATTATTCACCAGTACTTTATATATAAACGTTCCAACACAGGATGAAAATAGCCAACCTATTTATTATAATTTATTTTCGCAATGCGCAAGAATGCTCTTGACTAGACAATACTTCAGATTAGCTCACAAATAAAAAGAAATGAACAGGTGAAATGGATAATATAAGTCTAATATAAATGGCTAAGTTTATTGACATCACATAGCCTAATTATTATTAAATCAGAGGCAAAACATGTTAATGGTATGTAAACATGGTATGGTTATGAAACCATACCTTAAAACCAACTATCTCCTCAGTAAATGAGGTAAACACATAGCTCCATATATTTGCAACAAATTGATTCATAGACATGTACTGAACACTCGAAACTGACAAGCTTATACAGCTTATGAATTGTAATTAACACTGGCGACATTGATTTATTACATTTTTGATTTTAATAAACTGTAAACGTCAGTATACGAATACCATTCAATACATTTTGATATACCAAAATCGGTATTTAATTTATACATTCCCGTTTAAAAAAACGAATTCACTGTAATATACGGACAATTAAATAAAACATAATAAATAACCAGAAAACAAGGTGGTTCAATAAATTTAACTAAACATTTAAAAAATTTTAAAAATCAGTCTATTATCATTATTAAGGCATCCACGTAACAATTCATAAATATAAAAGCCTATTATATACACATTTTGTCACTATATTTTCGAAAATTTAAACCATTTCACAATATATTAAAAATTTCATGAGTAACAAAACCGGTTTTTCCGATTTAAAGTATGTGTGTTTGGCAGTCAATTAGATATCGGTGAATATTAGCCCAGGCAATAAATTGAGTATTTAGTGAAACATGCTTTTGATGACTTTCCCTAATCTATATAGCATTTGCGAAAATATCAAAACTCTACACAGGGCAACAAAAAACCGAAAAACTTCACTTAAAATTAACAGAACAAACAAATTTTCGAACATTTTCTGAATCATGCTTCCTTATTACTAAATTCATTGGCTGCGTCTAGTACATATAGTACATATTTCGGAATGTATCATTAATTTGAAATTTTAATATGATAATTTAAATGATTTTATCACTATAACCAGCAAAATTATATGTAATTCAAAATAGTTTGCTAAATAAAACATTCATTAAACACACATATTATATTGTCTTTTAAATTTAAAACGCCCAATGACAAATGGGAGTGTCATTATTCTTAAACTTCCCCTGAAAATCTGAAAATATTTAAGTAGAAAATAAGATAAAAATGTACTAACGAAAGTATGATATAGCCGTTGATTGAGAGAATAGGAAAGATACACGATATACAGCCAGCGCAAAGTGTATCAAAATTGACATGATGCAGTATAGAAAAACATTGTGTCTGGGGATTTATTTAATTTATATTACACACACAGCTAATCTTTGTATTAGCTGTGTGTGTAAGTGGCTTTGTCCACTGAGCCGATAATTATCAGTTGATGTTGAGAGAGAAAGGTACATAGTGCTATGTTACTTTACTCTGCAATTACTCTATTATATGTTAATTTACTCTCAATTATGAACAGATAAATTACGTCAATATTTTCTATAAGATCATACGACATAAAAGTTATTATTATTATTGAACATTTTCTTAAAATATGCAGGAAAACCCTCATTTACCCTCTCGAGCTGCTACGAAAAATAATGAAATTTTACAAACTTCCATTTTGAGAAAATTACATCTCTATAAATGGCATCATTATGAGGTTAAATTTGTTCACGAAATGAATGAAGATGATCCAGATCGTAGGATTCAATTTTGTGAAGACATGATAAACCCTTGCAATAATGAATATGCTGGCCGCGTCTTCTTCAGTGATGAAGCAATTTTTTATTTAAATGGGACAGTAAACAGATAGAATTGTTGTTATTGGTCAAACCACAATCTACACTAGATGATAGAAGCTAATTCACAATATCTGGAAAAAGTTGATGGATTATTAAGAAACCACCACCTTGTTCCTGCTTTATTACCCAAATGATGCCCATATTGTTAATAATATACCTGAATGACCTGGTTTCGAATAGATGGATTGGAAGAACGGGGGTTTATTGAGTGGCCTGCATGACCTCCTGATCCTACACCTTTGGATTTTTTTATGGAATTACATAAAAAAATTATGTCAATTGGTCAACTACAATTGAGAAATTGAGAGAAAAGATTCAGTTATGAAATGGGGTAATTCAGAATGAAACTCCAAGAAGTTGGTTCTGAGTTTCACAAACAATTAGCGTACTGTCAAGAAGTGTTTCAAGTCGAGAAGAATGAGTTTAAATAATTAGTTTTTTTCGTGAAACTTATCTTGAACATTTCACGTTCACTTTTAGAAATCGAAATCTCAGGAACTAGCAGTCGAAAGGTAATAATGAGTATGATTGCTGAAATCAGAATTTGGTAATCGATCCAGAACTGCAAAAAAATGTGCCATTTAAAAAAATTACAGAGGGGCGGAATTTCCGGAAAACAACGGAATAAAAGATACTAGTTATCCCAAACATTTGGCGGGCACTCTATTGAACTGAGCGGTAAGCATTTTCCCATAAGGTTGTATATCTTTCCAATTTCTTCTACAACAATATAACTATTATTGGAACTATGTCTGTATTATGTAACTGAATACTCAAAAACACAACGACTGATTTTGGTTAATTTTTTTAAGAATATTATTCTCAGAAAACGGGCAAATGTAAAAGTACCTAATTATATTTTAGGATTTACTGATATAAGTCTCTTAAACATTTATATTTTGAAATATAAATAGAAAACAATTCAGTCTACAATTAGCAAAAAATGTACCAATGTATAAATGTCTTTAGTATATGAATTTAAAAAAAATATGATCTTCAAAATTCCGGAAAACCCTAAAATTTTGAATGGGGAAATCAATAATTTGCTGCAAGTCGACAAGCCCCTTCTAATCAAAACAGTGCCGAATATGACATATTAAGAAAAAAGTCCAATAAATAACATTCTGTACCTGTTCAGTCTAATGCAAAACTCAACAAGTTTTAAGATTCGCATCTATAACCCTTGTTCGGATCCCGGCAGATTTTGTTACTTTTTTATATTTTTATACTTAATCCCTTTCAGACAGACGACACAATTATATTTCGCTTGCCCTGAAACACAATTACTTCTGCCACAGGATCGCCCGACTGAACAGATAATAAAGATTTCAGATATAAAGATAATTAGGTTTGTTCCTGCAGCAGTTTCAAATGATCCGCAACTGTCACCGACATGCGCAAAATTGATTTCGCGCCTATCGAAAATATCCCAAACGCTGACAAACAGTTCGCTGTTTCAGCACTTTTTCTGATGCATTTGAAATAGTTTCAAACAGTTTGCAAACCGTTTGCACAGTTCGTGAATTGTCTGCTGACTACGAGTCGTTGTCATGCACACTGCAGACAAGGGGAGAGCGGATTTTATGTGTTTGACAGAATTTTGACTTAACCTATTTGTATTTGTAGGTTATAGCTTAGAGTAAATTACTGTAAGGTTATAATCAAGTTTTTATGAATCTCACTTTAATATACAATTATAAAACATGTCAGAATTCGATACAAGTGACTGATATGTTTGGTATCTCCTCGGATGAGGTTTTTCATCATAGATTTATCTTCCGATGATGTAACCCAACGTCAAAATCACAGACAACAGGAGAGTCAAAATTAAACTGCTACCGGATTATTTGCTGATAGTTTCTGACCAGTCATGTGCAAGGGACAGTCCTCAAACGGTTCCAAACTATACAAAACATCCTGAAGGAACAAACCTATTGAAAATCTTGCTACAAACGCATTACCACCATCTAAAAGTATAATAAAATAAAATAAAATATTAATAAGAGCCATTGTTAATAAAAACAGATAGGGGAGAAATACTCGGATTTTTTAATTTCATGGGTTAGTGGCTTGACAATTTTATGAAGCTCTACAGGGAATGTATACATTTAAATGTTTTAAATTATATCATTAACATATGCTGTTGCATTAATATATTTTGCTGTGTTGTTTATTGTGGCAATAGAGGGATGCGTGAATTTGACAGAAGACAACGAGATTTTGGATTAGGATTTTCAAAATCGCGATGCCGTCTTTTGAACTCGTCCAGTATTCGTGAGTAGTATCACACAAGTAGTATAACACAAGTATCACTTCAATGCACTAGTAAAAGGTAAGTGTAAAATTCTAGAACAGAAAAAATTAAAGCCAGCCTTTTCTTCTACACCCATTATTTGACTATTATTGTGAAATGGGAAATGTTTTTTTTTATTCCGGAAACCTCTTGATACCTAATACCTAATAAAGAAATTGCAACCAAAATCGAATCAGATCTATTTATTTTTTATATATGCAATTTTCAGCATGATTTACGGCATTGACACTTTTGGGTAATCGAGTGTACAGACAGAGTACAGTCATAGTCCCAAACAAGGTTTAATTTTTGTACCCTCAGGTACAACAAAAAATAATATACATCAAAATTTCGAGTAAACTCTCAATAATCTTTGTTTAAAAAAATCTCGAAGTTTTTGCAGTAAACTAATACCTCCCACTTATACGTAGTAATTGGTACACTGCATACATCAAAATGTAGAAATAAGTTAAAATATCGAGAAGAAAAAATTAGCAAGAAACTAATTATTCTAACCCTCATATTATGATACAGTTATATATAAAAATGGGGGGAAGTTAAAAAGAACAAAGAACCACTGAACTAAAGAGTAGAACACTTATGGCAACGGCATAGAGAATATACACTCCACATTTTAGCTAACATCATTTTCCGAATTAAATGTAATTACAAATCGTAAATGATATTTGCTATAGTAGAGTATCAGTCTCTACTAACAAAGCAGCCAGTAATAATTTCACCCGGCTACCTTGCTTTAAAAAAATGTAGTGATTTCTTAACTAGTGAACTAATCTAAAAAATATTTAGTTCTTAAATTTGACAACTAAGTCTTACACTACAGGAGATATTCGTACGTTAAGCCTGTGTAAGAAAGAACGGCCTTAAAAGATCTAAATCAAAGTTATTTAAAGCAAAAATGCACGTTTATAACCGATAATATACTAAATCTGAATAACAATAAATAAATAAAAGTCGTAAAACATAAAGTATTTTCGGAGATAAAATAAGTCTTAATAATTACCATGAAAAAATTGCAAGTCTTATAGATTAAGAGTTACGGTAAGTCAATGTGTGTCCTAACCTCCAACTGTTCAGGAAGATCATGCGAGGGAGTAAATGCTATACCTCGGGTCCTAGATCTTGAATACCGCACTCGGCAATAGGAACATATCTGTCTTCAATCTGCAATAGAAGTATCGTTCTGTCTACGTGAGATCGTTTGTTTGGATCTTTGTGACAAGGGACCCATTTGTGTACAACCTGTCCAGGAAAAATTAAGTAGCAATAATTGATCATCAATCTTAATAATTTATACGTACCGGTCCCTCCATGCCTACTTCCGGGACCCAGTCTTTCCAATGTGACCGCCCCCCTCGTATCCGCATATACTCAGTAGGCCACATAACATCAATTCTTCGTCCCAGATTAATCGCATCATACACAACATTAGGATCGATTATCTGAATTCAAAGAGAAAAATGATTTAGATGGTTATTATTACGTAAATAAGTAATAGTAGGGGTGTCAGAGATTTTGATTTGGACCTTGACGGACCCCGCTGAAATATGGCTTAAAAATATAGCCATTAAAAAAGTTACAATGAGAGAGATACACGTTATGGTTTTTTATTGTAAACTAATTTTGAAAACGGTATTTTTTTCACTTTTCTCTCGATAATGAAAAAAGTAATGATTTTAGAGAAAAAAGTTTCAAACAAAAGTTGTTCAGGGGATGATTTTATGTAAGGATTAAGCACTTAAAAAAATCACAAACATTTTTTCGCTGCGATATTTAGAGCCAAAGTTAAAAAAAAGCGGAAAAATAAAAATACGATAAAATATTTTTAAAAAAAATCTGATTTCATTAAAATTGGAGTCTTACATATCCATTAGAATGCTTAACAAAATGCACTGCTTCCTATTGAAAAATTTTAATATGGCGACCTATTGCAACACTGTTAAGTTGAAATTTCGGAACACTCCCTGCCTGTCACAACGTACCGAACTTGTGGAAAATTATTGCAATCGGTAGGTAATAACGGTGTCTTAAAGCATTCCAATTTTCAGATGTTTTCATAAACAAATTAAGTATTTATTAACGAAAAACCCGTAACTAAGAACCATAATTTTGCCAATTTTCAATTGAGATATGAAACAAACTGCATTCGATTTGCGAAGTACAATATTTTAAGTGCTTTCTTGTTCATGTACTTGCTAATATATCTAATTCCATAACAAATCGAGTACAATTTTTTCGACAAACAGTAAAAAATCATAAACTCACTCTTACTCTTGATGCACTATATTCTTTCTCATTGGTATCATTTATATCACCCAGCCTTTCATCTGCCCTTGCTTGTGCATCAGGTGCCTGTGATACAGCTCTGTCATCACGCTCTTTGAAAAGACCTGCTAGACTTGCTAAAGTAGAGCTCGTGGGTTTCCCCATGGAAACTAAACTCCCTCTGTTACCACCTAAAAACGGTCAATTTAGACATAAAATACAACAAACACTAAAATATCAAGATCAGTAATAATGCATGTTTTAACTATAACAATAAAGTACCTAAAGATGTTCTGCTTAAACTTGACCCTCGACCTATACTTCCTCCCAGATGCGAACCATCCGTGGACTGACTGCCAGCGTGATGAGTGAGTGTAGAAATAGGTGTCATTGCATATACGCCTTCGTGACCCATGCCAATTTCCTCTCTATTTGCTGCACCACTTGAGCAACCTTCACCACATCTCTTCCGAATTCTACAAAATATTACTTTGAGATGACCAAAATAAACCTTATGCTAGAACTGACCTTCCAAATAAATTAAAGACATAGTTTTTGATCTTCTTCAAACTAACTGACCCTCCGATTAGACTGCAAAACTGGCTGTTTGTTTCAGCATAACTGGTCGTCAAAGGAGACACATAGATTGGATAGCCGATTGGTTGATCACATGACGAATTTATTATATTCCTTAAAGCTTGCTTTGCATTTTGGATACTTCCTCTTTCCGGATTCCTATTCCTTAAGTATACAAGTTCTTGTTGTTGCCCAGCCCACAGGCCACGAACGCATTCTTTGTTAATTTTTATCACTCGAAAGCTCAGGTACCTCTTGTTTAACATGATTATTTTATATTCATCAGTGCCCTCATCTAACACGTGCCTTAGAAAATTGCTTTAACATCAAAACACTCCACAAGCTAATTGAAAACACTTACCTTAAAGCTAATAGACTAGGTGTTCCACTCAGTACAGCGCTTCGCCAAGCTGGGTCGCCCTCGTGAGATATAACCAGTTCCTCCTCGTGTTTGCAAATAGCATCATATAAAGCTGGAAGTTCTTCATACTCATCTGGTGACATAAAATGATCTTGATGTAACTTTAAGGACATTCTTACGCCTGGCGCTACAACTGTTTTTAACAGATCCATGTCAGTGAACACCCACTCATCTCTACCGCAAGTTATACGGAAGTCACCTTTGAACAGAGCATGCAAGCCATATAGAAAGAACTCGACGCTTGATACTGTGTTGTGTGACACCGCTCCCAGTGTTCTCCTACCTGAAATATAAGTATGAACATGTCTATTCTGATGATAACCAAAATACCATCGTACCTAATAAGCTTAAAGCAAAACAGAGTAAGACTAATGATGAATTTATCCCAGTGTCAATGTTTTTTTCACTCTTTTCAACGCAGTATGCTATCCATTCTCCGTGTGATTGAACAAACATGTTACGCGTCATGCCGCTATTTTGTATATCAAAATCTTCGTCGATGTTATAGTTGAAGACCGGATCTAGATCCACAAAATTTCTGTGTTTCATTGGCTGCAAGGCTTTCAATATTACCTGGTTCGATAACCACTCTTCTAGCTTTGGTGACCGCACTGTATAAAAGATAATACTCTGAAATAACAGATCAGTTAATACATATCTCGTTTGCTTCTTTAAATATAATACTTTACCTTCACATAGTATGAGACTAGAACTTTTCTAAATTCAAAAACTTGCAGCATGGAAACGGCACTGTTATCGGATATACTGTATCCCTCTAGGATGTATTTCGCAGCAGTTACCTCCCATGCAAGCCATCTTTGACTGAAAGCAGCATTCACACTTAGCATATTTGGCAAATGACCAGTATCACAGCAACAACAACCTAAAATATTTTATATATTATAACAAAGGATGGTATGGCTAGAAAGATTAATGATGCCATAAACAATAGGGTTAATTATCTGAATTAGGAGTGAATAAATGATAGGCAATCATTATAAAGATCTGATAGGTATATAAATACTATATACATATATAAATTCACCTAAATACTAACTCAAGTGATGCTTTAAAAATGTTAGGATTCATGCTCAGGAATAGGGAACATTCCCATTTTTTTTATTGCATAAAAATGTTCTACCATACTGAAAAATAAGATATGCAAAATATGACGCCTTAATTCCTAATAATAAATTTGTTATAAATTACTAAAGTCTCGCGTGCGAGAGAACTGTATCAAACAAGTTCGAAGTCGTGACGCAACAGCCCTCAATTTACAAACGACGAGGAGACCGATTGCGTCGGTTATGGGAGATCCCAGTACTGGACCGCTTGATTTTATAGTTCAAAAATAAATGAGAATATCTTACCATCATTTTCCTCAACTCCCTCCGTGATTGCCTCGACCTCCCTTTGCTGACAGTAAGTACCTCGAAATTCCAAGCCTCTCATTTGAAACGTAACCAGATCATTCCCCATCTCAATAATATGCACCAAGCAATTCAGATAATCTGAAGCTAACACAAAACAGTCCCCCTGACTTACGGGTCCCCATCTTCCTAACTTTAGGTCTCCGCACAGGGAATGTTGCAAAGATCTCGTTAAGTGCTCATAAAAAATGGAGTTTAGATTGTTATCGTCAGCTCCTAGATTCCTGTCGAGATGTGACGAAAGGGGCGTATTTGAATGGTCTACCCGTCTAGTGTTGTAGTCACGTTCCCAAAACTTTACAGGCCTCACATAGGAAGTGAGGAAAATTGCACTTCCTAAAAAAGGATTTAGGGGCGTGGAAAGTACTGCAGAAATGAATGCTTGCAGAAATAACATGGCTGAGTGTGGAACGGAAAATGGTTGAGCAAAGGCATGGAAGGCTGAACCCCACGTTGTTTGCCACGGAGCTATATAAGTAACGACAAACTGTACCTAAAAAATATTTAAGAATTATTTTGTCTTCAAAACAGCGGTTTCAACCAAATTTCTAGCATATTAATTTTTAATTTTATATCTTCCCACGATCACCTCTACAGACACTGGTAGAGATATTTGCCAGCTTTTCTTCGGTTTAGCGTTTCGACGTAAACAAAGTAGTTTTAAACCGTGTATAAAATCAGTTGTTCTGTGTTAATTTAGTGATTAGTGTTTAAATCGTGTAAAATACATGTCGGGATATAAAACGTGAATGTGACCCACAAAAATATTGGCAAATAGAGCCAGCTCTATTTTTTTTATTTGTTTATCTTTTACTCAGGTAAAAGATAAACAAATATAACCTGTTGTCCTCAATAATACCAAGGCTTTCGTCCACTTGTTTAAGCCTTTAGGCTGCATTGTTTAACATTAATATGTTTGTATGGAGTTTATTTATTTGCTTTATTTCTTGCATATCAGATATGTAAATTCGAGTAAAGCTAAAGGTTTTTAAGTAAATTTCAAATATAACGATGCTTAGCTGTGTACTTGGATGCGAAAGTACTATCATTTAAACTTTAACAATGCCTAAAATAACCAAGGTATTACTTACTAATACTGTATTCAAATTCCCAAAAAATGAGGAAAGAAAAGTATCTCGGTTGAGAGCAATTTTGAGATATGAATGGGGAGAACCATCAACATAGAGTGTATTAATTACATTTTAAACCCGATGATATAATTAGGTATGATAAACGCATTCAACCTAATGGGACCTGTAATTTGCTTTTATTAAGCCACCCCCGTTTGACATAGGATGCAGTCCTGTATATTTTCTAATTCTCTCATGTATGTCTAAAATTCAAAAATAAAAACAACAAAGACACGAAAAAATTCTGACATAAAATATGAAATCAATTATTTCCTAAAAGGTGACCTTATTAGATGTCAGTTATTTAGAAATTAATTATTCTAAAAACGTTGAAATGGGATTATAAAATTTGCGAATGAAATTTTTTTTTGTAAATTAAATTTTGAAAATCTATTTTCCGTTATTTTACATTAATTTTGTATAAAAGGGATAGTGCTTACTCTGAGTTATTTACTGTCGGTTTTTCCTCTTGACCTAAAAATTTCTAGATGGTCCCAGTTGATAAATTTGTTTTTAAGGTACAAAGACTCTTGTGAGACAGCTCAGAATTAATTTCAGAGTTTGAAAAATGTCATAAGTATCTTAATTTCAGTGCAAGAGGAAGTAATTAGAGAAAACTTTAAAAAAATTTAAGGCCAAAAATTTCAAAATGATCATAGATCAGTTATGACAAATTATTCACCAAAAGCCGAAATATTCATGTTCGACCATTGTAATGGCATTTATTTTATGTAACCACTCTACTTCTTGGTATGAATTAATTCGAGACTATTTCGCCTTACCATTTAAGAGATATTTACAATCAATATCACCTTTATTGCTGGTATCAGCTAATTTTGATCGAAGTAATAAAAAGTACCTTAGTATCAGCAAACCTATAAGTTCATGCCGAGCAATAATTTTAAATTTTCGGCATGCATTCTGTAACAGAAAACCTCCGTATGACACCTGGCCAGTCTGTTTATTTTAAAATCAGACTTCATGTCAAGCGGCATGCCTCTTTCTCACCATGGCTATCTGTAGAGCTGGTTGGTTGCTTATTTAATGGATATTTAGAAATTTGCAATAATTATAACATTATAGTGTTGGCCAACAAGACTTTTTCAACAACACTGTTAAAAAAGCCTCTAAATCTTTAATTTGACCTTAGGGGCTAAAAATTAATATTGCTTACCTTTAAGAGTAACTCGGAGAACTTGTGGAATGCAATGCTCATGAAGAAATACTCAACGAGAAAAGTCTCCTGAATGAAGTTGTAGTCATATTTAAAAAATAATGCAGTGAATATGATTATCAAATACTGAGAACTTTGATTGGAGTAGCTGCTTCGTAGGCACTTCAGTCCGCATATCACAACAATAAGGGAACCAACAAAGGCTCCATACTTTGCAGAAATTTTCGGAGAATCTTCCGTTAAGGTGGAAAGAAACAACAATGGATAGAGAATGTTCCTCTCAAGAAAACAAAAATAAACGTACATCTGAAAAAATAAATTCCATTTTCAATACATCTTACATCTTGCAAATATTAGAAACTTGTATTTCAATCTTGGGTATTTCAACTCGATGGCCTATTAAACATATCTGGAGAACAAAATTTGTTTTTTTCCTTAAAAAATAGCAAAAACTTGATGATGATGTTACATATTTTTTTGCTATTTTTTACTTAATAATTTTTTTTATGTTAGAAGTTACAGCGCTATTTGTAACACAGAATATGAATACATTTTCATATGAAACAATAGGAGCACTTGCATTTGAGCACTTGCATCATTTTAAGCATTTTCAGAAACCACCAGGAAAAGTAGATTTCTGAATACTTCACTACACCCTAAATGTAAATTCTAGGATTTTTTTCATTTATGCTCATTTATTCACGTTCGTGCTGAGGGAACGGTCTCCAAAAATATGTGCTCGAGAATTTTACATGTGAATTTTATATGTGAATGACAGTTTTTACAATAAAAAAACAAATTTTGGTAATTAATATTGACTTGTAATACCTTATAAGTAAATAAATACTTATTTTAGTAAAATCAGTTGATGTTTTGATTATACACGGCGCTGCCCTCCACGATTTTCATTAAAAACAAGCGTGGCAGTTGATATGTTAATCTGAACAATGTCTAGAGATGTCTTAGAAATTTTGTCAGAAACGCTACTTTGGAAACTAAAAATCTACTTCCACAACGCCTTGAGATCTATCGTGGATAAACAATGGAACTAATTGCATGGTGAATGTGCGGTACAAGTGTGCCCTTTGTGGATTTTCTTTGTTGCACAACCCAACCGTAAAAAAGTAGAATTATCAAAAAGGGTATATGTGTCAGATGATATGTCAGTGAAAAATGTAAAAACTATATCTTAGACTGTATGTAATAGGCCCTCGACTTATATACCTAATCTAGAAATAACTTACTCTTTCAAACCACATAATTTTTGCGGGCCCTCGAATTTGATACTGCTCGTGCTCATGAGACCTAAAAATTGGTCTAGCTATGCAAAGCCATGGCACCTGTTTCCTCATCTGAGGTATGATGTAATGCAGAATAAATCCGAAAGTCGCAGCCATGGACCACAGTACTGGACTTAGTTCTGGCTGTAACACTTTAAATACAGTACTGGTGTGGATGCCGCATACCAAAATAGCTATTAAACTGCACAAAATCATGTCGTTCTTCAATCGGGCGTTGACCGTCTTCTGCAACTTGTGCGGCAACGGATCCACGTGTTCGTCAGGAGAGGTACCATCTTTTAATTCAGGGGGGAACTTAACAGTCTTTTCCTTAGTGACCTTGCTGTCTTTGACAGTGTATTTTTGGAGTTTTACTTTAACACATGCTTCCGCAGATTTGCTGCCGGACAGTTCGTGTTCCCTGTAGGGATCCGGTAGCCAGTGGTGTATTTTTACGATATTCCAAATATGTGAAGGATCACTTGCGCTTCGACTCAAGTGGTAGCTACAAGCTACTAAACAGGCACAAAATATGGAAAAAAGTACATCTTGCGAACCCTTTGATTCACATAGGCCTCCGTACGCTAAACCATTTAATATTATCACAGCCAAAATGGAACGAAATACACAGTAAAATGCGGCCAGAAGACTTGACATTGCATTTCCGCCAAACACATGCATATCAATCTGCTCTAAGAAATACATCACAAACGTGTTTATTTGCGGAAAGAGACCCAATGAGAAAAGTACAGGGAATAATAAAATATAAATAATTAAGAAGTCTCGTGAGGCTAGTAAGGCTTGTTGTTTAGTTAGGTTAAAACTAGTAAAATTGTAGCCTTGCTGTTTGGTGTCTTCGATAATATTCCTGTCAAATATTAAAATCAGAACGGAAAGTACGCAGAAGTATACTGGACGAGAATACGCTATCACCCGATTAAACCCGTGCGTAGGAGATGCCGCATCAGGCTGAACGCTTTTAAGTAAAGAATATTGACAACTAGCTATAACAAAACAAAGAATAAACGCTAACAAGTCCTTATAAAAGTTTGAATATAATAAAATAGCACCAAGTACGGAGACTAGAATACCTAAAACTATAGACAGTATTGTTTCAGATACAGTTAAGTTCCTATCGAGCAACGCGAGCAGCTTCAATCGATCTAACGTCACTTTCACAAAACTCCACGGTGAAACTTTAAATTTGTAATAACTTTTAGTTCTAGGGTAATTGTTATTCACTGTATCCGTTGCTTGAATAAACTTGAACCGGTTAGTAACTGAAGGTTCCTCATTTTCATTGTCACCTCGCACTATGCTAATCAACGAATCCTCAGCTACGTTCAAATTTAATTGGTCAAAATTCTGATCCAGCATTCTGATTCTCATAGGACGCGGATGGTTGTGACGAAGCCTGGCGACTTGCACGGCATGTATGTTAGCACTAGGGTGTATGCGAGGCTTACGAACCGAGACATCTAGGATTGTGGACAGTGAACTGTTGCAAATTGAATCAGTACTGTTGCTGTCCCACAGGTCTATGGAGTTCTTGTTCCCTCTGGAGGTGGTAGCTGAGTCGCTCTGACGCCGACGGATGGCAGATTTCTCACCTGGCACCAAATCTGCCTGGGTGTTCGCTGTTCCTTGAACAAAACAATTTTAGAATTAGCATTTTAACTTTTGTATTTCCATAACACTTACCAACACCTTTTTCATCAAATGTGTATGTGACCCAATTTCCATGCTCATCCAGGAAACAGTGAACAGAACCATCGCTGGTATCGTTAAAATTCTTAGCACTATGCGTCCCGTAACCAGCAGAGAGGGACGTGGCAATAGCACTTTCTTTCTTAACCATTTGACTAGACCTTCTTCGATTTACCCTGATCCGTTTTAACCTACTCCTATGAGGTGAGGCGCCATCAAACCTCAAACCCTCAGTTGGAACACATACGGAAAGAGGGTAGTCCCTCCTTGAATTAAGAAAAGCTGACAGTAAGGGAGCAGGGGGTAGCAAGGTGCTAAGTTCGTTGTTTGAACCACTTGACGAGGCTTCCTCATTCTTGTTTCTTGCACTTTTGGCTGCAGAACCTGCAAGAATGTTTTAATAACTTCTTTGGAGATAAACCATCATATTAACCTACCTCTTTTGGAGATGGTCATCTTGGGGGGGACTTTTGGCGGTGAGTACACGACACATTCCAAACCTTCCACCGGACTAGGGCTATCACACTGTCTTAAAGTCTGCGTTACTTTGTTCTCTTTCATTAATCTCGTACTCGTATCTTCAGACTGTGCATCCGGTTTACATCTACAGATGCTGCACTTCTCTGACTCACTTTTTGGTGTTTTTCTACCAGATTCTGTATGACTAGAAGTAGCTCGACTTTTTTTAGGAATGGCGCCCAAGCTTCTTGCCGAGGGGACAGTTTCTTGCAGCACTTTACTAACATCGTGCTCTAGCGAGACTGTTGTTGTACTGGACCACTCGGTGTCTCTCTTCAAAGGCTCTGAAAAACATATGCTTTATGTTAATACTTGCTTATTCGATGATTGCAATATTAATAATTTGAGATTATGTTAAAATTTAAAATATATCTTCTATAGGTATTGAATATATAAGATATATGCTTATTGAAGTAATATTGATTTGGGTTACCTATTTCAATAATTGTCTCAACTGGCAACAGAAAAATATTGTATTTAGCGCTAGTTCGAGAAGCACACGAGCAAAACATCACATGATGTGCTCATTTAAATCTCTCACAAAAAGGTGAGCATGAGTTTGGATTCAATTAAAAATTAATCCCTGAATGGTTGTGTCTATCAAAATTATCGGCCATATATGATTATTACTACAACATTGGTGACCATGGTTGCATGTCTAGTAAGAATTATATTTAATTCTACTAATTCATATATACACATATTTGTATGTGTGTTCCTGTTTTTTTGCACTTACGCAGTTGTGGGCTGTAGGATATTTATTTGTTTAAATTACTTTCAGTGTTTAAATTCAGTGTCTTAACTAGGGCAGGCAAAATGGCAGGCTGACAAATTGCGCTACTTGACCTACAAACGTTAATCTGACTAAAATCATGCCATGCCATGTCACTGGACTTGAACCTGCGTAGAGTAAGCGGTAAGAACCACAGGCTGTTTTATCTGTCTCTGAACTGCTTACACCACCGTTATAACTATTTTAATTAAGGTAGAGGCCTCTGGTAGATAACGCGTCCAGTGCACTTGTTTATAAGTAACTCATTAAAGTTTAACATTTATTACAAATTTTATTTTAAAAGATTTGAAAGAATGAGATGGATGAGATGGACTTTGTCACGGGTAGCTTCAGATTTTTGTTTTCTAACAGGACCCTTTCTTTTGGAAAGACCTACTGAATATCTTAAAAAAACAGCTGCTGCTAACTTAGTAACTTAATAACTGTGTTAAGTTTTATTTATGAATATAGGTTATCCTCGATTTTCCCAATATAGAAATATGTCTTTGCTTTAGCGCTGCCAGTTACATTCACGTCTTTCTTGCGAAAGATCTTTTAGCATTCTGAAACTGGTAAAAACGTACTTAAGATCTTAAATATGGCAAGAGCGCTTGACAAATTTAGCTATAATGTCGAGTATAAAACTGCAGAAAAAACTAATTATGACTATTACTACTATTAGTTTACCCAGCGCATATTTTTCGCGTTTGGGCGGGAAGCTGATGTACCTGAAATTGTTTACCGTAATTTACCCTTTTTTTATTATCGTAAATAATATATTAAGCACTAATTTCTGAATTTTGTATAGTAATCACACATTTATTATGTTAATTTTTCTTAAAAAATTACAAAAAAAAACCTGATAATTTACAAAAAGATTAATTACCTATTTATTTATAAAAAATAAATGTATTACCTGGTTATTTACCAAAAAAATTATTACCCGGTAATGTACCAAAAAGAAAAATTACCAGAGAATTTATTTTGGTAAAAAATATTGATAAATTAACAAAAAAATAAAATACCGTAATTTTACATCACTGATATTAACACACTATTTATGGATGGGAACTTTTTGGTTTAGTAGTTCCTATGCTATCATTATTATTTCTACCAATTTTTGAAAACTTTTTTCCGATATAAATCGTTATATTACTGAACTAGTTGGCGATAATTTTATCTATCACTAAGAAAATGAAAAGTAAAACATTAATAGGACATATCTATACCTTTTCTATGCTGCAAACGATGATTTTCATAATGAAACAGCCAATCCAAGTCCAATTCTACAAGACTGGGAAAATTATTACTCTCCTCCATTTTCTTCTCAATGTATTTTCTCTTCTTGTTCCGCCTGATGTTTCGTTTACGGACAATACTAGTATCATTTTTTAAATCACACCATTCATCGTTATCACATATTTTAAAGGAGTTATCCATATCAAAATCACTTATTCCCGTCTTGCTTTTACCGCTCTTATCGCTCCGCTTAAGTTTAACACTGCTTTTGGTTCGATTCTCATTGTTAGTCCGCTCGTCGCACTCCACGCTCGTATTACTGCATGACAGATTAGAACACTCGCTGAGTTTCTTATCACTAACATCATTGTCGGTGCCATAACAATCGGCACGAGCGTCCTGCATATCAGGAGTGACGCTAGAATTAGAATTGTCATTGTCTAGTAAGGCGTCTTTAGATGTAGCACTTGTTCGTTCCTCATCTACTAGTTTGGGTGGTATCTTAGCCTGGTACTTTCCGCTGTAAGGCACATTTTTCAGTTTCTTAAGTTTGATGTATATCAACGGAGAATGACTCCCTTGGTTATTCTCCTCAAAGTCAGAATCTGATATATGCGTTAAAGAGTCTATGTCCGTGTCGGGACCATGGGAGGTCTGGTGTTCGTCTGATTGCTCTGCGATAGGGTACACAATTTCCGATCCGTAGTATGGACACAGGTTTAAATGCTGATTTCTAGTAAGGCTCGTGCTGGGCGGGGGCAACGGATTCCTTGTGCTCTTGCAACCTATTACTTCTAGGCTATTTGGGTGTGCTGTGAGGGATGGTGGCGGACAACATGTTTCTAGCGCTGTGGACCTGATTCTTCTAACGCCACCCCTGCTGTTTGACTTGAAATAGAAACCCTCGGATGTAAGGGATTGGTTCGGATTTTTATCTATGTACCCCAACTCCAAAGAACCTTCAAATATAAGAACAAATATTTTATTGGGATTAATAATTAATAACAAATTAATAATGGAATTTTCAAAGGGTATTTTCTGTTATTTGCTAAATTTACCCGATATAAAATGCAACAAATGTAGTATATTCTTGTTTTAGGTTCACTTTCAATCGAGGTTTTTATATCAACTAGACATTTGTTTATATTTTGTTTGTATTTCTCTGGAAAACTTAAATTACAATTACTATTGCCACCCATCATAAATATAAGAAAAATTAAAAAAAAAAGTATGTACCTGTTGGTTTTATGTCAGCCTGTATACCAGAGGGCAAAAAACTAAGGCTGCTGTTGGTAAAATTGGAGTGCCTCCGCCCTCCGCTTTGCCTGTCTACTAAATTCGAGGTACCCTGTTCCGATTCGACACTTTGCAAAGATGGCCTCTGCTGTATAACGAGCCCATTCTCTTGAGAGTCAGTGCTGCCTTGTTTATACAGCTTACGGAAGCTGGAAGGAGTGTTCTTTTCATCTTTCACAGTAAAGCTAACAAATCCGTCAGTCTTCGATCGTTGATGCTTAGGACGCCTCTCTGTACGTTTTACCCTGCGTTCGCGATCTGGGGGGTCTCCATGTGTTACAACTTCCAGTATTTGGTCACCGGTCACATCATCACTGCTCTCTGAGGAGTTTTTTCTATGCACTTCAGCTTTTAGATCTGTAAAATAGAACAACATAATTATTCTAGAAATCTGTTAAAATTATTACTTGTGATAGTCTGTATCTTATAATATAAACATATAATGTTTATATAAGTATGAATATATTAGGTAATCCTACAAAGAGAGCCGACAAGCAGTCTAATCTACTAGAACACGGCGCAAGTTTCAACATGTGAGGTTGTGAGAGAAATTCTGTAAGATATTCGAATAAATAAGGTTAGTTTCCCTCAAAAGTGTTAAGACCTGCCCAAGACCTGATTTTGGATATGTTGTGACTTCAGCTATTAAAGCCAAATACATCTGCCCACAAAATTTTGTCTGGAATTCAAAATTATAGATATAAGGGTGTAAATAAATCTCTACAGTTTAAAAAATAGACATTTATTTTCTGCGTTATTCATAATAGAAATTACCTCAACGCATCGAGGCTAGTGACGTCACATGTCAGCTGGGCGTTTATAAGTGTTGTAGGAAGTTTTGTGATTATTATGAACTAGGATGAGCTAGTCATTAGCTACTGCTTTCCCCTGCATTCCCCTGGAATTCCACCTGTCTGCACTCGCAGCTATTCAAGACCCTTACAGAACCCTCTGTAAGGAAAAGTGGTCTGTCTGCACTATAAACAGACAGTAGCGCTCGAGAGAAGAACCAAGAAGAAGAAGAGAGCGTCAGAACTTGATATTGTTGCGAGGATCATTTTAACGTAAGCTTTATCGAGACAAGTACAGTTGTAGACAGTGAATATGAAGCCCCAAAACTTGTACAATTTAAAGTGGACTTATATTTACCTGACCCACCAAAGAGAAATGTATCCAGGTTGAAACATCCAGAAACTATCCGACAAATATATGGCTATGTCCGCAAAATTAAAACCGAAAGTGATCTATACACATATAACGGTGTGTAGAATTAATTTTTGGCATGGGCACCAACAATGATGAAGTTATAATAATAATAATAAACAAGTTTATTGTGTAAAAGATATAACTACACTTTCTACACAAATGGTAGTGAGGTCAACAGAGTTGATTTTGAACACACTCCAATAATCAATAATTTAATTAAACATATCGATTTCAAATAGGCAAATTTGGTAAAAATCACACAATGTAAAATCATACAACGTAATATTAGGGAGAAAATAAGTGACAGACTGCATGATATAAATAATTATTTCTTATGGGTTATTGGGACCTCCGACCGATATTTTCTTTCATCTAATCGTTTCTCTGTTGGAGCATGATATATAGTCTTATTTGTGGCAAAGTTACGATACTCTCTTAGAAGTTATAGTACGTTGTTAGTTTAACCGTAGTCTTTAGACAATGCTGGACTCTTTGTGTAACTTTTTTGTGTATAGCAAACTGTGATGCTGGAATCTATTTTTTTTTCAAAATTTGTATCTTCTTTTAAATTTTTGTTTATCGAATGTTTTAAAAACTTTAGTTATTATTTTATATAACTATATAACTAATAACTAAGTAGAACATATACTTAGTTTATTAGTATATTAGAACATTATTTTATGATTTGTTTTAATTACATTCATTCTTACATATCCTAGTTTAATAATGTTTAGGATATCCACGTTAAATAAAATATTTAGTTTATTTTATTTTTACTTTTTAGAACAATCTATCAGAACAGTCTATCAAACTACGCGGGCGATTTATGTAACAATACGGTACCGGACCAGTTAAGGTTTAAATATTTAAACAATAATAAAGACACTATTACTACCTTGAATGTAAACTTTGTTCTAACGAGAACGACACGGGATAAACCTAATGCAGTATACAAGATCGGGCGCCTACTGACCCAGCAAGCTAGTGACGTCAAACCAATGACAATTCCTTTATCTGATTCAAGCGAAGCAAGAAATTTCTAGGTCCACCATTGTAGTTTGGACCCTTTTTTTCAGGCACGGTACAAATATTGTTATTATTATGTCTAAAACTTAATTTATCACTACTTTTAATGCATTGTTACGGAATCATCAGAAGCGATTGTGCACGATAAATTGAAAATCTCTAGATCTAGGGAAAAACTGCAAAAGGCATACTGGGTAAAATTACGTCTGAAAATCTCTCACTACCTCCCAGTCTAATAAAAGGTAATCTAAGGTATAAACATTCATTTAGATATAATTAGGTATAAATATGACTCCAACTGTATTTACCAATTGTTCCACTTGGTTTTCCAACACCTTCAGCAATATCTAACGGATGATACTCCGTAGATTCAAGACTCTCTGCATCGGTGCTCGCCAGAGACCGCCAGGTGACTGCTTCCGTAAAGGTTGATAAGGCACTTAATCCAGGTCCTGCTGACTGACCAGGCAGCTTGTTTGATAGGACTTGCATTTCAATCCCTTCATCCTCTCTAAAAGATGTAGGTATAGAAGAGCTTTTAAATACTGTGCATATAATAATATATAAATAAATTAAAATCTACCTCTTCTGGCCCTGCCAATCATATTCGATTTCTTCTTGGATACACTCTGTTGTGTCATACATGTGATGCAGGCCATAATTCACTAGTTTTATTACAGTCAATACAACAGCTACTGATCCACAATAAAAATACCAAACATATCTTGCTGGTGGAAAATACTAAAATATGTTAATTTAATTAGTGCTTGCTTACAATCTGACTGCTATATAGAGGCAATTTGAGAGCTTTTATCATTAATTATCTTTTTTTATGTCATGGAGTACCTAGGTACCTATATCCGAATTCTGATAGGTACATAGAATAATAATACTTGATAAAATTGTTGAACCTCAAATATTGACTAGATATTCAAGTTTACAAACAAAAGAGGATAATCAGTACCTACCTAAACAACTCGAAACAAATATTTACCTAAAACAGTTATATAAATATAATACAACATATCAATAAATAATCTAAGCTCTAAAACAAAATAATTTTAATGTAACACCTCCCTATTTTGGTAATTTATTCCCTTTGGTAGATACTTATTAAATTTGAAATTATTAAAATTTCTGTTAGGTATTTTAAAATACCTAATTTCTTTTGAATGTGTGGTTTATGTGCGGACTTTAATAACAATATAATTGTTATTACTCATAAAACTAAACTAATTTAGACATGAGACCACGGTGTCAATTGGAAATAGTAAAATGAGGTCAACAAATCAATGATTATACAAATAATATTTATTCGCTAGCCTTCTTTAAATACTTACCACATAAATAGAAAATGGAAGACATAATAAAAAGAGCCAAATATACAAATGGAAAGTATTACAAAAGACATCTTGGTGGGGATCATAAAACCACCCTCCGGTAAGGGATGCCCAAACACCTTGCCTGAGAATCTCTAATGTTTGTGATCCCATTTGATGGTTTTCTTACATTATAAATTTAGAATACGTCTATCGCACATATTTATCAAAAGCAAAACTGCATAATCCTCATTTTTGTTGAACACCATCTTGAAGTTTTACTTGATAATGATATCATGATTCCACAAAATTGGATACAGATACAATCACAAACACTTTCCACTACCTCCTTTTAGTTACATGTCAAACTTGGTAATTGATATGCCAATTATGGTAAAATAAGCTGTGTATCCTTAATAAACAATGACTTCTGTTTCATTTCATAACAAGAACAAGGCAAAAGGAAAACTTGTCAAATTTGTCCTATTCTGCTGACTTCTGACAAATGTCAAGTCAGATTAGTGTCACAACCACAAACCATAGACAAAGTAAAAATATATTTTCTCCATCAACCAGAGATTTAAGAATCCGTTGCCACCAACCAATGATGTATACTCAATTGTGTATACTATAAGCGTTAGCCACCAACCACAAAACACCACAGAGACACAGACTTTTCGTTTATGACAAGATTATCAAAACACCAATATCAATGGAAATTTCAAATTGAGATCTCAGCGCTATGACGGATATCCGCAAACTAATCTTTAACACATCTACATATGCATGCACTGTTTGCATTACAATTACAAATTAGATAGAACATGCATCAAATTAGATCCATTTTACTTATTTATATACATGACAGATTATTGCCAACTGATGACAAATTTGATGGTTATCTATCAACTTTTGATTGTGTACCTTTTGTATTCTGACGTTCCCACCTTATAAAAGTTGGCAACGTCAAATTTAGTCCGAATTACAAGCGAGCTAACATGATTGTCTCCTGATAAAACCACGGACCGTCTGTGATAAAACCATACCAAGAATACTACACACTAGAAAGACAAAGTGTTCCTGACCTGTGACCATACCTCACTGTCACTGTCACTTAACTTGTCTTGAACTCCTGTGACCTGTGATGGGTTGGAAATGTGAGAGATTACTATCTAATTTACTACCGTAGTAAATTTAATTTATTACATTGCCAATTTCATTCGTTTTATACTACATTTAGGTACCTACTTCAAATTATGTTTTTCTTGTTAATCATTGTATTTTTAGATTTATTGTTTTCCATTAGGTATAAATAATATTTTTTCAATGCAAACTGCAATCAAAGAATAGGTTTGATTTGGTTTAACTGATTTGATGCCGATAACATTAATGTGTGGCATCATCATCTTAACTGCTTTTATTTTATTTACAGGATACAACTGGTCGGTTGTACGTATTTGTATGTATTATACCTATGTATTTGTATCTGAAAGGGGTCAAAGGGCCCATTCTCGATGAAACGTACCTCGCCGCATGCGGCGATACACAGGTAAACGTCTCATCGAGAATGGGCCCTTTCACACTCACAGTGTATTACTACATACTACATAAGTACTGCATTTACCACGAAGTAAATGCAGAAAATGTAGCAAATATAATTTTTGCGTCACTTTCCCATCCCTGAACCTGTGCTGTAGGGCGTAGGCGCTGTAGGTACTCTCTATCTATGGTACTCTCACTGTCCTGTGCCGGTAACAATCTCTGTACCCTACCCAGAGACATATATATTACTCATTACTCTTCTATGTTACTCTCTCTGGCTGTAGCTTACACCCACCTTACACCCTCTTCTGTGCTAAGATGATCCCGATCACAAAATCTCCATTAACGCTGATTAACGTAACCGGAACGCATCCAGGACGTAACCTCACATCTGTAACTAGTAGTAACTACGCGTACAGGTAGTAGTGGTAGTACAGGATAAATTCTAGTTGATATGATTTGTCTATGAGAAAATGTGAGGATGAAATGAAAATATTTACAATCATATCTTAAGACTACAATCGTAATGTAAAATTTCCACTTTTGCTCAATGTTATCATTATATACATATACCCACCTATCAGTCGTTTATAACCTTCACACCAAGATCACGTAAAAGTCAACTATGCCTGACATTAATAAAATTATAAAAGAAGCTGCTATCCAAATAGGGTCAGGAGGATCTGCAGGTATTTTAAAAAATAATTTCCAACTGGCTGCAATATTTGCTTTTTTTTTGCACAGGGTTTGTAGAAGTTTGCATAATGCATCCCTTAGATTTGGTTAAGACTCGGTTGCAAGTGCAAACGGCAAAAAGTAAAAGTGACCCCCATTATTACACTGGCATAATCGACTGTTTTACAAAAATGTATACACAGGAGGGACTTGGTTCTTTCTGGAAAGGAATCATCCCTCCTATTTTAGCCGAGACGCCCAAACGTGCTGTTAAAGTAATTACTCTATTGAAATATGAGTTTTATTTAACAGTGATTTGCTTTTTAGTTTTTTACGTTTGAACAGTATAAACAGTTTCTTATGTTTGGTTCCCCAACGCCCACACCATTGGTAAGTTAACTTTTTTATTTAATAATATTATTGAGACAATATGAACCATTAATCATTGTCATTGAACCTTAATAGTACCTATATTTTAATTATTATTATGCATTTTTACCATTTTATTCACACAGACACACACAGAGTTGCTTTTCAATTTCGTGCAGTTACGTTTCATTTTTCAGAGGTAGAGGTAGGTACCGCTATATTTTCCCATTTTAGTTGTTTGTTCATACCTATCTACCTATTAATGTAATAACTTATTTTGCTTTAGAATTGCTGTATCATCAGTCTAGAACTAAAATTAGAGCATTATTATTCTGCAACTAACGAAATACCTACTTATAATATTAAAATTAAGAGTTTTTTCATTTGTAGATTTTTTCTCTGGCAGGCCTAGGGGCTGGAATAACAGAAGCAATTTTTGTAAACCCGTTTGAGGTTATCAAAGTACAACTTCAGTCAAATCGTAGTAGAGGTAGTGAAGTTCCCAGTACGTGGCAGGTAACTAAACAAGTAGTACAACGGGACGGTATTATAGGATTGAATAAGGCTCTTTCCTCAACCATTTGTCGAAATGGATTGTTTAATATGGTATATTTTGGATTTTATCATTCTGTAAAAGGATATCTTTCAGAATATAAGGTAAGTTGTTGTTACCAACATATATAATTAATATACATATACATATAAAATTAATAACTCTCATTATTATAAGATAAGATCATTTATTGATGCCAAACATACACAAGTATTTACAAACTTCTAACTATACAAACCCCTATAAACTATATTCAGAGGCTGCAAGAGATGAGGCCAGAACCTTTGTGCATTTCTGTTCTATGACAAAACTTTTCTTAAAACCACCTCTTGAACACCACCAAATTGTTGCATTACAAAATAAAATACATGGCCAGCATTACAAACTTTCTTTCTATGAACTTCCATATAGCCATTATTATCACATAATTATCATACCAAGGTGATTCAAATGTTCGCGAACTTTCCCAACCTCTTCTCTTTTCTTTAAAAATAGCCATTATTTTTGGTGTTGGCCGTTTATTCAAAAATTGTCATTTCTATACTACATTACATCTTGAAAAAGGCGTTTCAAATAGAGATAAAACTATATTGGTGGGGGAATCATTATTTTGCTAAAATATAAATGAAATCACCCTAAAAATAGTAATTAAATAGTAAGGATCAGAAAAAACAATTAAATGCTTGTTACACTTAAAACATTTTTCTCAAAATAGAACATTTTATGTAGGGATCGACCGATATAATTTTTTGTGACCGATACCGATATCGGCTGATACCGATATACGCATGGCCCATATCAATATATCGGCCTTACATTTTTTTAATTAATATTTTGCTAAAAAAACTAGGTAAAATTGACTGATTAACAACATAAATAAAGATATACCGTTACCATAACACAGTTTAACCATAAAAACACTGCTAAAAAGGAAAAAAGAACACAGAACAAACTCCATGTTCTATAAAGCTCTTTAATCAAATAACATGTGGTGAAGCAACGAATTTGGCAAAGCTCCTGATATGAGTGGTATGTAAGATATATAAAATGGAAGGTGAACTGTTCATTAAATTAGCCAAAATATGAAAAACTGAAGATCCTTTGTATTGGGAGGCAAAGAAATACATTTTTTGTTGCATTATATAAATGTGCAATAATATACTTAGGACCCCCGCCAAGTAGTGTTGCTAGTGAACAGCTATTCTGTTCAGTTGGAAGTGTATTTGAAAGCGCAAGAAATCATCTAACCACAGAAAGGGCGAGAGTTTAATATTATTGCACTATAATGTGCCAAAACTTAACTTTACATATTAAATATTTTTTAACTTAATATTTTCCTTTAAGAGTTTAAATGTGTTTGTTATTAAACTCTAAATAAAATAATAAAAATATACCTTTATTTGTTTTTTTATTTAGTATCTTTTAATTTTTTTTAAAAATTCTTAGCAATTGATATACTTATGGCTGAGAGCACCCTACGCGTTAATCCTGGATTACGTTTAAGTCTGAGTTATTTTGACACATTACGTGCAAATGTGTCAAAATAATCACAGTTAATCACCATTGTTATTAATGAAATACTTTTTTAACTAAAAATAAACACAATACCTACAGGAAAACTATTTAAGTTTTATTAAAACTGGGCGATTTACACAAAATGCAAGCCAGAACTGCCCAAAAAACATTTTTTGCAAATAATCTTCTAATAAGTGTCTCATTTATCGCAATGAATGTAAAAGATAAAGGTTTACGTCCAGCTATATCCGTCTCTGTCTGTTGCCCCCGACAGACTTTTTGGGATTTCGACAATGGTAACATAACAAATTTCTTACTTCCAATCAATATGGCTCCTGTAATTAATTATCCACTACACTTGCCATTGACAAATTAACCTCAACAATGGATTTGAAAATTGGAATAACATCTGTTCTCAATTTTTATATGTTACCAAGGTTTGATTGCGTGTCCCATGACATACTGATACACAAACTATGAAGCATAAACATAATAAATTATTATGGCTTTAATAAACAGAGCACACCCTTTTTAACTTCTTAACGTCGACAATGTGATCGTCGAATCTAATCTTCTTAACATAAAACACGGTGTCCCTCAAGGTTCCAACTCTGGCCCCATTCTCTTATATATTTTAATGATTTTCCCAATTCATTTAACGATAACGTACTAGCCATATTGTTTGTTGATGACACCAACCTATCTCAAAGAGTAACATTGAAGACATCCTGAACCATCCTGACCTCATCACATCAAATTCTCAAAACCCAGACGTCTGAAACAAATTATGCCTAAATGTGTCAAAAACAGAATCCATGATATTCAGCATGCGCAACTTGCAAGATGTAAACATTAAATACCTTGGTGTTGAATTAGATCCCAAATTAACTTGGGACAGTCACACCAATCATGTATGTAATGAAATGGCTACCTACTTCGTAACCTGGTTGGAAAAGTATCAGAAAATACATTAACAACTGCATACCACTATTACCTTTCTTGTACTACTATTATTATTACTATTTACTATTATTTTTACGATTATTATTACCACTATTACCTTTTATTAAACATTTAAATGTACTTATAAACTTTTAGGATCCCTTCAAGGAGTTTTTAAGGAAAGTGGGTATTGGTTTTGTTTCGGGCACTGTAGGGTCACTTGCAAATATACCATTTGACGTAATAAAATCTAGAATACAGGGGCCTCAGCCTGTCCCAGGCCAGGTTAAATACAGATATCTTGTGCCCACACTCCTGTTAATATATAAAGAAGAAGGGTAAGTTAAAAATTCAAACAATAATATTGCAGCATTATTAGGTACTAGTTATTTAGGTACATGTAATTTAGGCCAGTTACTAAATACATTCAGATTCTTAAATATCAAAACAAATATATGTTTATTTAAAAGCTTCTATTATATTGCCTCGCATCCTGCAACTTTGTTTTGAATATGAATCTCACAATGTTTAATAAAAAATATATATTATACCAATTTGAACACTCATTTGATCTTGAGACTGAGTGACGTCACACAGCCTGGAATTAAGTTGGCAGCATTATTTATCAGAACGCCTAACTAGCCCATGCCTACAGCTGTAGTTATTTACGCTTAGTTCTGTGGTTATATTTTGTACGTTCCTCTACGAATTATATTATGCTTTGTTTCTGTACATTATTATAAGAATATATCTCCAACCTTGTGTTAAAATTTGAAAACTTTTTGTTTATTCATACTGTTTTTGTGTTGAGTGACTGGCCTAATTAGTAAAATGTCATTTCTTATCTACTACTTTCATTTGTTTGCAGGTTTGGGGCTCTTTACAAGGGTCTTCTGCCAAAAGTTCTTAGACTGGGACCAGGTGGTGCCATAATGTTAGTCGTTTATGAATATATGCATAAATTATTGACTGAATCATTGTCATAACTCTAATGATTTGACTAGTATTTTAAATTATAGGTATTTATGATTTACTTATGTATTCGTGCATGTACCAAATGTGATGTGGAGGCAATATTTTTTAATACCTAGCTGAAATTGTAGTTTCTAATCTAGTTAGGTATAAATAAACATTTTTTATAAAAAAATTTACAAAACTAATAGATCTATATCTCGATCAAAAACTCATTAAGTTGAGGTTTTCAGATAATATAATGTTAATAATATGTTGATTGGTTGTCTGATCAGGAACTGTTATGAATTTTGCCATCCATACTTTGACTGTGTAATAAAACCAAAAATGTGTGATAAAACTTTTATTATAATAATTGTATATTGAACACAAATTTTATATGCCATTATTTATGTGTGATACAATAAACTCTAGAATGTTTACTTGTTTTTCTCATAATCTTATATTTTGTTTTTCAATGTGACTGTGCAGATCGATTAGTTCAGTCTTGAGCCTATCAAAGATGTTTGAGAGGCTAAAAGAGAAATATTTGTTAATCTCGTAAATATAAGCATCTTAGTAGCAGATATAGACCAGGGCTGAAGCCTTTGAAAATGGTAAAAAGTGAAAAAATGTAATAGTAGGATGAAACCCATTGGAAAAGGAAGAGAATATAACAAAAAGGAAAGGAAAAATCTGAGGGCGGCAAGTGGAAGAGGGCGAGTTTTTAAGGGTAAAAAACGATTTATCTCGATTTCCTATGGAAAAGTCTCATGGAATAAAGTTAAATCGCAAAGTTGTACATAATAAAAAGATCTACAACTTTTGTATTTACACTTTTTTCACATAACCTCAAAATTTATGTGAAAAATTCAAATAACCAAGTTTTTGGTTTTTAATTTTTCTTTTACAAAAAAATTTTTTTTGAAAGAAATTTGGTGAAAATTTACCTTTTTATGTCCCAAACACACTGTAATTTTTTTTATTTAAAACATTTATTTTGACTTAATATTGAAAAAGCACCAATCAATCGAATCGAAAATTCTCGCGTCAAAATATCTGCTTTTAAAAAAAGTCGGTGAGCTTTTTGTTTGTTGAAATTTCTGATGGTGTAAAAAAATATACATTACTATGGTAAATGTTATCAGAAAATGCAAAGAAACGAAAAAAACTCGAACCCGAAAATTTTTTTTAATCATGTACAATTTTGAGCTATTTATTAAAATTTCATTTAATGCACAATTAAATGCCCTACAATTTTCAATAGTTTAATGTTTTCGATATTGTGAGTGTTTTATGAGATACAACCGTAAAACTACCCAAAAATACCCCTTTAGGGTAGTACATTTTTACCCACTGCAACATTAGCTCAACTCCGGCAAGGGGGAAAACCTAGGATAGTCACATTGGGAAAAAAATGAAGCCCTTAAAACAATAAAACCTTTTGTAGCAATTATTTCCAATTGACTTATGACATGCAATTACAAATAAATAAAACGAAAAACGCACCAAAGATACCTATTATCTGAACAGAAATTTCGAGAAAACATATGTAGACATATTTTGACTCCTCAGTAGGTACAGCTTTTTCTCTTAAAGTTTTAAACTATAATACAAACGCCAACAATTAAATACTTTTTATCTCTGCACGTGATAATTGCACATTGTTTTTCATTTTATTTATTTGTTATTTCTGCATGTGGTAAATTAAATTTTACTTTATAATTTCAACTGTGATAAATATGCGCTATAATTTCAGTTAAACTATTTCTATTAATTCCATATGTAATGTGGAGACTGTGTATTATATGTACTATGTAGGTATATTTACTTTTCTTGGTAGGAACTCTTCTCCATGTTTCTATGGTCAGTAAATGTTTCAGCAGTTTTGGTTTCTGTATTCACTTGAATCCCAATAGATTTTGTGTCCTGTAATAAATAACTTTTTGTATAAGAAGTACCTACTTACTTTGTTTACTATAAATAATTTGGCTTTTTTTGCACTTTTTATTTATCCTTATATTGTTATTACCTATTTTGCTATATCCACTCGCGAGCAGTTGAAACTACGTGATGTAGTCACGATACATGACTATACAGTATACTAAACTAAACAAGCAGTAATGAAATTCAATGGGGATTTGACCGATTTAGATGGTCAAAATTATTTATTTTGTTTGGTAGATAAATATTGCAGTTCTATGCTAATTTAGAACATTTTTAGATGAAATAGGTAATTCATTTGTTCTTCATTATTTGTTTCACATTCATTAATAGATGTTTAGAAGCCGCTACAATATACGTATGGGCCCAAAAATAACTCGCAACGGCTTTTAAAGGCCCTATCGTGGCAAAAGAAAAGAATTACTAAAGTATGGACTGATACTAGACACACTGGACTTTACTAGCACCTACCTTTTATAAACTTTTTTACCCTGTCTGTCGAGTCGATTGTGAAGTGGATAATGAGGGCGACCACACTACCGACGAAATCTTTATTCTGCTACATAATAACCCCCATTTGTTTATAGCCTTTAGATGTAATATTACGATTGTGAGACTTGAAACAAAAGTTACTTGCGAGTTTACGGATTTCAGTGACTCGCGGCAGTTGTTCATTCAAATCCACGTGCTCAATCCGTGAGCCTGCGTACTTTGAGTAGGTATCCTGAGAATATGGCGACTGGCGACCACAGTAAAATGCCATATTCGCAGTAAAATGTGCGTGACTTTTCCCGCCGTAGCGGAGTTTCATTACTGATTGTTACTTATACCACAGAGTAATGTCTGTGCTTATACTGTGACCCGACTCTTATCATAGAAAATATATCGTCTACTAGGTATATTTTCTATGACTCTTATAAAATATTTTTTGTTATTTTAGCGTCATGTAATTGTGGCTTTTGTCAAAAGCCTCTCCCTCTTCTGTGACAGTACACAGAGACCACTGTGTAAGATAAATAGGTGATGCGACGAGCCGATTGCAAGTGTCTTGGTTCCGCTACAACAGGTTCCGCTAACGCGGCGGGTAGAGAGAGATATACTATCCGGGCTATATAATCTCGCAACGGCTCGTGCCGAATTGTCCAGAGGTGTTGGGGTAGTAGTTCTTAGGGTTCCGTACCAAAGTGTATAACGGGACCCTATTACTAAGACTCCGCTGTCCGTCTGTCACCAGGCTGTATCTCGTGAACCGTATGATAGTTAGACAGTTGAAATTTTCACAGATGATGTATTTCTGTTGCCGCTATAACAACAAATACTAAAAACTGAATAAAATAAATATTTAAGGGGGCTCGCATATAACAAATGGATGCTATGCTAATAAATGCCGGAGTCGCCGGTCGAACGAAATTAATTAAAAGCTTGTGTGATTTTATAGATAATGGTACCTTATGGTTATAGATAATGGCCCTTCGTGCACGAGTCCGACTCGCTCTTGGCCGGTTTTTGTTTTTTATTAGTAGGTACCATAGCAAACAAATTTGGTACAATTGATACGATTTTCAAATATATAGGAACCCACCTCGAAATTCATATTGATTAATATTGATTACTCTTTTGTCTACAACATCATTATTGTTTTCACCTACATATTTTGACAGTACGATTTGACAGAATGTTTGATAGTAATTTGTAAATTATTAATAATTTTCAGTTTTGCGATGTATTTTTGGGTTTCATTGTGTTATTATATTCGTTTTATTATCGTTATTGGTTTTTTCCCGTGTTTTGAGGTCATTCTTGCAATTGTTGTTTTAGTGTTTTAACATTACATTTTTAATTTTGTTATTGTTTGAGCTTTGCACTGCTTTAGCGTTATTTAAATATTCTTCTCATAAAGCCATCGACCATAAAACATAATGTGGCAGGATGCAATCCTGCAATCCTGGAGGTGCAGTTAATTTGCTGTGTGGTTACTTGTACAAGTAAGGCGAACTAATGAAATTAGTGTCAACTTCCTTATAACCGAAATGCTAGAAATAAGAACATATTTTAGAAAAATATAATTCTATTGCGTCTATGAAATAAACGGAACTGTTTTAATAATTGGAAAGGTATATATTAATTAATGTAAATAAGAAATGGGATTTTATATCATTAATTTGTTGTATTCTTAACGTATTGTGTACCCAGAGCAATTCCGTTATACCAAAACTATAAAACCAGACAACCGCGTCCTCGCGAGAAGACTATTAGATGTATTTTTGTTGTGGTTTGTTTATACCAATTGGTAAGTATGTTATTAAAACTGAAAGAAAATGTTATAAGTAGGTTACTTGCGATTATACTTTTTCGAAAGATATAAATTGTAATAAAACGATAATAATATAAAACATTCTTTTATTCTTATAGTTACAGTTCACATGGAAGAACAAATTTCAAAAAATCTTCTATTCGTTTAATATTATAAATGTAAAATATGGTTTCAAAGTTATAAGTGTATGGAAGCGATCACAAGCATTAAAACAATCTTAAAATATATAATTAATAACAAAACATAACACACTTTAAATATTATTAAAAAAAATACTAGTCTAACGCATAACAATGTTATAAAAAATGAAAAAAATAATGGTAATTTTTAATAAATAATTATCATGTGTTTCCAAACCAAAAAGTAGTCAAATCAAGAAAGCAAATAAATAATTTAACTATTAACAAACCCCTTTTTCGAAATTTATTTTATTATTTTGTTGAATTAATTTGAAAAACAAAACTACATTATGTAACAATTTTCCTCTATGTTCTAGTAGTGACTGGTACTTTGATTTTAATCCAAGTGGTCTTCTGACCGTCTTCTTTTCTGGTTACGTGAGCATTTGGTGAGAGCCTGTCATCATCTTTAAAAGTCTTTACTTCGAGTTTTGCGAAGTCTGGCATTTTCGGTTCTGGGACCTCATAGTTAAAGTCTGACGAGTACCTCTCGGGAACGTACTGACTTTCTTCCTCTGTATAATGTTCTATTGATCTTTTAAACCGTCCATTCAGATTGATCTTCTTTTCTGAAGCGCTATAATCATGATCGAAGGGCACTGTCAACGGTTTATCAGATTTGAACAATTCTTGTACTGCTCCTGTATGCAAGATCCCTGAATATAAAGGATGTACTATACTAGATTCAGGCTGTTCTTTCTCTTCGTGGTTGTCCTTTGGCTGAATATTTTTAGGCCTGTCTGTATCGTCGATTAAATTTTGCTTCGAGGACAGGCCTTTATTGTCACTATTAAATTGTTTGTAAAAATCTTCATATTCAGATCCATCTCCAAGCTGGGAATATACACGTTCGAATTGGTCCTCATGTGCTTTCTCTATCAATTTTAGTTTTTTGCTCAAATCTCCATTTTCATGCAGAGTACTTCCCTCTGGTGTTTCCTCTTCGTCGCCTTCAGCGCTGCTGGGCTTTTCATTATTTAAATACTTGCTGTTTTTAAAGTGTGTCTTGATAAAACTATCTATATCCTGCGCATATTCCTCATTGTCATCATTATCGTTGTTCGCTGTCTGGTCATCTTCTTCTGATTGAATACTAGCTTCCTGTTGGCTTTCTTGGTTCTCCTTTTCCTTATCATCATTTGCATCATGTAAATTTTCCACCTCAAAGTTCTCTTTTATATTATTATAAACAATTTTTGATCGCTGTTTACTTTCGCCGTCATCATTCTCAACTTCATCTTCGTCACCGTCTTGCTGGTTTAAGTTTTCTTTTTCATCAGCTCGCGTGGGTTGTTCAATTTCGTCCTCTTCTTCGTGCTCCTCCTTGTGGGCTATCTTTGATGGATGGGCGTCATCATCATCATCATAATTCTTGACTTCGTCCGTATCAACACGTAAGTTCTCTTTTTCCGATAAATTTGAGTTCACACTTTCCTCGTCATCATCCCTTACCTCTTCGTTTAACTTTTCCTTTGGAACAATTTCCTGCGATTCACGATTCTCGTCTTCATGTTCAGCTTCCTCATTTTCATCACTTACCTCCTCGCTTTTAGGGTCCTCGATATTTTTTGACTTATCATCATCATCATCTTTTAAAACTTCATGTTTCTTGTATCCGCTGTAACGTGGAGTATAATCAAAGTAATATTTATCGCTATCAAAACCGGGATATCCGTTATATTTTCCTCCCTCTTCTGAGCCTCCTATTTTTGAATGTTTATCTGGATAATCTTTGCTTATTTCATTATTTTTCGAATAACCTATGAATTTTTCGAGTTCCTCGACGTCCTCGTTGTCATGTTCTATGTCGGTATTAACGACGGACTTGTCGCTTACTTTATCCTCGTCGATAGTTTTAGCATCAAAGTCCCTTTCACCTACAGGTTCCACAATTTTTATTTTAACAACTTCCCCAGGTTGCGCATGTGCTATATAGGAATTTAAATCTTCGCGGGCGACATGCGAATTTACATCAGGCCCCTCTGCAGATTTGTCTTTGATGTCAAGGTAAATAGATTCCGTGACAGTTTCTGGACGTTCGTCATCCTCACTATGTGGGGTTTCCTTGTACTCATGTTTTACGTTGAATATATGACGTTCTTTGTTTACCTCTGGCTTTTCGCTGCTGTGGTAAACGTGAGGTCCCGAAATTTCTTCTTTGAACTTTAGGAAATGCTTTTCGACTACCTCTGGATCGATAGTTACATAAGTTTCCGTCGGCGGTGCGCTTGTGATAATTATGGGGGCATTTTTTGGGTCCGAATCAGGGTCTGTGCCTACCTTTTGCTGTTCACGATCTGCCTGCCTTTGTTTGGTGGCTGCGTCAGCCTGAAATTTTTTCTTATAGAACTCTAGAATGCGTGCATTTATATTATTTGGAAGCTCTTGTATCTTACCGTCTTGTGTTAAAATATATTTCAGTTCCGGCCCATTTATGATGTGCAACTGGGCATTTTCAAGATCGGGAAGATCGGGTAAATTCGGCAAAAGAGCGGCATTATCAACCTGACGATAACTCTCCGATTTCTGTGTGGGTTTGTGGTATACTTTTACGTTATGTACAATTTTCAAACTCCTGACATTATTGTTCTTTGGAAGGTCGAATTCTTGGTACTTGGATAGTTCCTTAGGGATGTCACGCTTTACCGCGTCGGGTCCTCGAGGCACGATAAATTTATAACCGTGTTCCACAGTCCAAGGCGAGGAATCCCAGAAGTTATTAAATTCCTGTTTAAATTTTTCTTTAGAATGATCGAAGTCGTTGTTGTCCTGGTCCTTTAGATCTCTCTTGGCCTCATTATAGTTAACGTTTGAGTAATCAGGTAACTCTAGTTGTAAGCGTTTAGGGCTGTCTTCTTCCTCGTCGTCATCTTCTTCTTGGTTTATGCGGGTTCTTCGATCGTCTATCTTCTCCTCCACTTCAACGTACACTTGCCTATTTGCTGGTGGTCCGGATGGTTGTGGTGGCCTAATTGGTCCTGGAGCTGGAGCCGAAGCTGCTACAGGTGTGGGTGAAGGTGCAACTGCTAGTTTCCCAGATGGTTTCGCCGGAGCAGCAGGGGCGGGTGCTGGAGCAGGAGCTGGTGCTGGTGCTGGAGCCGGAGCAGGTGCTGGAGCGGCAGCGGGACCAGGAGCAGCTGCCGGTCCGGGTGCAGCTCCACCACCAGCACCTCCTGCGCCTCCGGCTGGAGCCCCTCCTGCGGCGGGCGCCGGAGGTGGGGCAGGTCCCGACATTCTGTTTTTATTCCAGTTAACGGCGATGGTGAACGATTTCCTGATATCGTCCGTTAGCAGCGGTGCAGGGGCAGCCGCTGCCCCCACAACCGCTGTGGCGGCGGCCGGTCTCTTAAACACATCGAACCCGAAAAGATCCCCAACATTTTTTAAAACAATACCAAGCGTCCTTTTATCTCTGGCACGAGGAACTAAGGATCCATCACTCTGTGCGTAAACGATCACTGCAAGCACTATAACACTGACTAGTTTATGTATTAACATTTTGCATTGCTCTGAGGGAGATGTTGTTTCCAAGAGTGCATAAATTATACTAAGCCTTGTTCTCAAATAATTTCACTTGTTACAATCGATTTATTATAGAGAAAGGACTGTTTTTTACGTTTGACATTATTTTCTGGTATAATGTTGCGTTTTTCGCGAAAGTGGCCATTACGTAAATCTATTATTTGATTGAATGACTTGTTAATGCATCAATAAACACACAAAGTCTCAACAAATTTGAGTAATAAGTAATGGAATAATGGATAGGTAATAATGTGCTTATTAAATATATCGGTAAACCGACGATAATTAAAAAACCTAATTATCCAATATGGAGCATATTAATTACGTTACACGGACGAAATACCTACGCCTCTGCAAGGAAAAAACGATTTAGAATATGTATTTTTGTTTTGCACAAGTTAAAATAGGTATGTACTATATTACATAGGCCAGTCGCCAAGTCGTATAAAATAGCTGATAGCGGAAAAATTCCAAACAAGCTGAAAATATTTTTTTTGTTTGATTTGGCGTTAAAAAGCACGTACTAAATTTGCACCCCCAGAAAGTCCCGATTTGGCCTCCAAAAAATGGGGATTAAAAATGGTTTTTCTTTATTATTCGTCAATAACTCGATTCCTATAAACTTTATAGCAAAATATGTATCAAAATCTATCATCTATATGTATCTATATGTATCTATATGTATCAAAATATGTTATCAAAATTAAATTGTTTAAAAAAAATATTCTGTTTTTTTGGTGCGACTACCTGTTCGAAGTTATATAGGCATCAAAAGCTGGATATATTATAGGCATTATTATTATAACCAACCATCGTTACCTCCAACCAAAGACCCAGCTCGCTTGCACTCCTTTCGTACTTACAATCAGATAAAGCTGATATGGTATGGAAATGAAAAATCAGCTTTAGATTGAGGATGGAAAAATTCATAGGATGGGTTATTGCCAATTGCTACCTTACAATACTTAAGATTACTTTACATTAAATAATAAACTCTCTCCCCAAGAATTACTGAAGCTTATTTCTTGTAAATGCGCTAAAGGTTGTAATGCAGCTTGTAGCTGCCGCAAAGCAGGTTTGTATTGTTCAGTAATTTGTGCATTTTGACAGGGTATAACTTGTTACAATACTTTGGAAGTGGTCGAATTAGACGAAGAAGACTACGAGGAAAATTTCACACCGCCATTTTTAAGCCAATAAGAAGCTTTCATTTCAGCTCGTTACTCTAACAACCACAAAACTTCTCGGAAGTTTTTTCCTCCTGGGTACCCGATAGTTTTTCTGTCAAATGCACATCCATCTATAAGCTTCTTAAATAGTTATTGTTACCTTTATCTTTACAAAGCAAGAATGCTATTAATAAGTTTTTCTATCTTTCCTTACTTGTATAATATTTAGAAACAATTTTGTGAAATTTAGCCTTTGAAAGATGAGTATATGCTCCATCAATTTCAAGTAACACTTCACTAATTTTTCTGAATAACATCTCTTGCGACGATTGAATTGGGGGTTCTTGAAGCAAGTAGGATAAATGTCTCAAATTTCGGTGAAACTTCCTCAGGTCATCCATTTCGTCGCACAAAGTGTACAGATTACATTTTTAAAGTTTTTCCATTCTATTTTTAATGTTTTAGATAATATGAATTAATTGGTATGTCATAAAATACTGTCAAAATAAAATTTTGAAAAGTAAGGTTAATGTTCCATTCCTGGAATTCCATTGCTTCCTATTTGCTTTAAGTAAAAATTTTCCTTAAGTAAAAATTATTAACGAATACCTGACAAACAAAAATTATAAAAATAAATCTTCCGTTCACCTTAGTAACACAGATTTGTTGATGCCTAATACATTATTAGGCATACATTATTTATGAGGAACAAAAAATGTGTGTTTCATACAACTAAAATCCTAGGGGGATATTTCTTGGACACAGAACCCCAATATAATTACAAAGTGAAAAAAGAAAAGGTTCTATCAGGAATATTTTGCAAAATATATATTTTCGGTGAATTTTAGTATCAAAACTTATATTAAAACAGACTATTTAAGATGCTGTATTTCATGCTGTATTTCATGTAACTAAAATGCAAGGAAGACTTTTCATTTGTACCTTAAATATCTACCGAATTCTTTGTAAAATATAGACACCTGACAAACAAAAATTATAAAAATACAACCTTCAATGTTGTAACCGGAGTCTATATATACCTGTTGGTATATATAGGTGAAGAATGGATAGTTATCTTCACTTTCTTGGTATCAATGCCAACCTCAGTGGCAGCAGATTTCAATAACCTAGAAATTGTATTTTTCCCAACAAGGCAATTTTTGTCCCACCCCTTTCACTGTGGATGCTTCTAGTTTGGGTTTGCAGTTAAAAATAATCTATCAGTTTTGACATTATTACCTCTTTTTTTGGATTAATTTCTGAAGTCTGAACTGTGCGCACTCGCCATGGTATATTAATTCGCCCTTTAGTTAAACTATGTCCACTGCCACATAATTAATTTTGCCCTATGCACGTATATCATTATTTCTTTAATTATTTTTACTATTTATTATTTCGCCACTCGCAACTGCGACCTATTTTTGTTGTTTTATTTGAGTGGCGATTTGGGCAGTAAAAAATTATATATAACACCTGACAAACAAAAATTATAAAAATACAACCTTCCTTTCACTGTAGTAACACGGATTTGTTGTTAGTAATAATACATTATTTTTGACGAACAAATGTTTGTTTCATACTAAAAATCCTAGAAACATATTTTTTGGGTATATGTAGACTTTTTCTCTTTCAAAGACGATGAGTATACAACGCAAAACGATCCCTACTTGAAACATACTTTGGCTTAAAAAGGCTTACAACATCGAGCATAGTAACCAAGAAGACTAAGGTATTGATATATAAAACCCTTATTAAACGTGTCCTCACATACACGGCAGACGACACAACAGGGACGACGACGAAAAAAGCAATGAAGAGCTGCTGCTGGGCTTTGAACGAGAAATACTTCTTCACATATATAGAGGGTGCAGGAGAACGGGACGTGGCGCAGACGCTATAACTTCGAACTCTACGGCCTCTACGAAGAACCTGATATTGGCCGATCGTCCCGATCGATCAACAGATTTGGGTGGCTTGGTCACCTAGAAAGGATGGACGAAAGGGAACCCACAAAGCAAATACTGCACCAAATACCAGCTGGACCTTGGAGAGGTAGGCCCAGAGCTAGATTCACGGACCAAGTAGAAGATAACCTAAGAACGCTGAGTGTCAGAAGTTGGAAAACCAAGGCAAATAATAGGGAGGAATGAAAACTAATACTAGAACCGGCCAAGACCCATCGTTGGTTGTAGAGCTAAAGTTGGTGATGACCAATGCTTTTAATAGTTTAATACATCAGAAGTCAGCTTTTAAATACGAAAAAGAATTTGCAGAATTGTCAATTGAATAAACATATTTGGGCTAGCCAGAATTTTACAGTTCCGAAATATAAAGTTCAACAGACCTAAATTCATCAGTCATAAGCGTTGATGTTGTAGCTCCTCCCTTCGCCAAAAAAATTGTTACAATATTAAAAGAAGGACCTAGAAAAAAACAAATGTGTGGAATAATAAGCTTAAAGCAAAGACAGTCTAGTCGCAAAAAAAACAGAACAGAGCAGGCGAATGAAAGTGAATCCGAGACAGAAGAATCAGATATTGATATGAGATGTAATCGATAATAACGATATATACCTTTTATTTTATTTTATAGTTATGGAAGATTTTATGGTTGGTGACAGTGAATGAATGCTTGATTTGTGGATAATTTCGAGTTAGGCACACCAAGATTGCAGCAAATGTACAGAAAACATATTATAATAGTTATAGTGATAATAGTTATATAAAATTCAAAATTTTATCTACGACTGCCCAGGATTGAAGAAAATTTAATAAATCCGAATACGAAAACGTTTGCGTAAAATCGGAGTTGTAAGGTATTAATAGCAAAAAAGAAGTAATAGCAAGCAATAACCATGCAATTTTTATTTAAACGAACATTCCAAATTTCGAGAAGTTTCATTATCTAACATAAATGACGAGTTACATTGGAACCACATTTGATATCCGTGTATACAGTACGCGATTTGGTACAATATTCGGTCAAAGCTAGTTGTAGCAATATAATAGCCATGCTGCACTTGATGCATCCATTTGAAATCAATAGGAACGGATGTGGTACGAGATTTGACCCTTGGGGTACACCTGACGTAGTACTGTAGTACACTTATATTACGTATTGTTGTATTTACCATCATAATAAAAGCAAGTACGTGTAATAAACTTTCTTTTCATCGATTCTAGCTGAAAAGATTCCGATCACGTATGTGACGGAGCAAGTAATGTCGGTCATATTTACTAGTTGGGACACAAGCGGAACTCAATACATAGGCCGTGTAATAGTGGCTGTCGGCCGAAGTCAGTTTCGTTTTTTACTTGGTGCACTAAGAATATTCATTGTATGGTCAACTTGGCATGATAATGGCCATGTATAGAAAGGGAAAACGGTGTTTACTAGCCTGAAATTTGAATAACTACGAGTACAATGATCCTCTAAATTGTATTTGAAATCCTATTCGGGAGAGGAGTGTTAGAGGTAACCGAAGTGGAGGATTGGATAAGTTCTTTAGTTTCCACAAGTTATGTGATACTTGCACAATACATTATAGTAGGGAGTATCCCAATTAAAGCAATATAAGAGGTGATATATAGAAATAACATGGGCTTTTTCAGTCAAACCTTGTATCCAATTCTGCGTATGATTAATCGGTTTTGCAAAATTTCATACGAACAAGGATGCATTTTTTTCTATTTAAAAAAATACACAAATTTCTTTTCTCGAAAATAATTAAAAATTGAAGGTTAGGTTGCGAAGCCCGAAAATTATTCATTTAATAATAATTTTAGGTGAATAATGATCTAGGTTAAATATATTAATTTCACCAGTTACACATTTAATAGCGTCACGTTCTATATATTTTATTTGTTGTATGTGTGCATGCTTCTTCTCTGTAAAACGTTAAATCTGTTAGTTTAGGATATTTCATGATTCCTTCCACTGAAATATAGGGCTAGTTCTATGATGGTTCGTACTTTATAACATACTATCATAACATGTACGTTATCGTTATCCGTACATGTTGCATCATAGTGTTTATAATATACATACTTGAATATACCAACGTTATCTTTGAGTAATAATACTGTTATTTAGTGTGCAAAGAAAGGAGGACCTGTCTTAAGAGGAACTACCTAGGCATTAAAAGATAAGTAGGTTACTGCAATAAATAAATAAAACCCTAATTTCCTCTTAACAATTAACGTTTTAAGAAAAAAATATTGACACATCAGTCTGTTGTACGTTGTACCTATATGCATCTGAAATAGAGGAGAGAGGTGTTCATTTGGGGTGTTCAAATTGGTCCCCTTAAAGTTCAAATTAAAGTGCATAGGTACTTATCTTAAACTACATCTATTTATGATGATTTAGAGAACATATAAGTTACAAACCTCCTAACCTATAATTATTATATTAGCTGTTAAATATCGTTTTATACAGCGGGGCATATTCAGACGAAGCTCAGTAGGGCAGATTCGGACGATTGTCGCACCGATTATGACTAAAAACTAGAACTACATTTGAAGCTGTATTACAGATGATACGCTATTAGGGAGACTAGGACGACAGTCGGGGCTTCTATAGATGACGAACGGATGAAAATCACCATAAAAGAAAGAATAACCAACAATATGTCTCTACGCTTGGTTGCAGCACAATTTGGAGAGAAAAAAATACAGTTTATGATTTCAGATATTTTACAGAAAGTGGTAGTTATGGTACGACGCGATGAAATGTTCGGGTCAAAATCCTTGAAACTACTTTTATATGCCTAGGTATAGGTAGGTACCTATGTATTTCTCATTACGAAAGAAGACAATAGATAATACCATTTGTTTCCATGACATTTTTCTGTAACACGACAACCAAGTTCTCACGAGAATAACGCACGACTTAATTCAATTGATGAAACCGTAAATATAGATATCCACATTCTGATTAATAAAACCTTAATCGTGTCATATGCATGACACGATTAAGGTTTTATTAGCTTAGTTTCCAAAATATATTACTAGGGAGCAATGGAAGCAAGCGATTTAATCAATGTATCTGTAACATATTGGTTTACCAAATTTCTGAAATTATTCAAGGTCATTTATTGTTATATAACACCATGAAATTTTGCTATACCTACAGTTAAACTCACGGAGTAAGTAGTGCGTTAAATTTGGAACTAATCGCTCGAGGAGTGCCAGAATATTAATTTTCTAAAAATCAATAAACCCAAATCTATGTTGACAGAAGTTGCGTAAAAAAGAGTTTATAATCGAAAAATTCTTTCTCCGCAATTCATACCCTGCAGCGTTCCAATATTATGTGGTATTCGTATCGTCTGGCCGGCTCTCGGCAACAACCATAACCTAACCTACATAGGGAAAGTGTACTGCAGTATTTTACTTTTTACGGTCAGGAGACAAATGCATGTCTTACGGGACGACAAAAATCGGCAATGCAATAATTACATAACTTTTGAACTGCGGAAAAACTCGATAAATCTATGCTGGAACAACTTTCGCGAATACAATCTTAAACTGGATGCATTTTTAGCCTCTTGGTACACAATCATTATCTGAATCACGAATAATAAAACAGTTAGGCCGTTAACGATCGCTTTAGGTATCCGACAAACAAACTGTCAAACTTTTTTCCTTCAACTTACTAATTTTAAATGGAACACCCTATATATTATTGCAAATTATTGCAAATAGATTCTATCTTAAATTTTAGGGGCACCTTCTTTGATTCTATTCCTAAAATTCCCTTCATATTTTTTTTCAGAAAAATAAAGAAAAAGAGCAACTATCTTAAAACTGTGTGTATTTTACAGTAGTAGGGCGACAAAATTCTTAGGACGGATTGTTTATATTATAAAAAGAAAAATTAAAACACGTATTCAAATGTTGATCTTAAAAATGTATTATTTATTCATTTAAAATGTAACAAGATCATGAATAGTTTTCTTGCATAGTTTTTACCAACAATGCGATACATAAATTTTTTTACAAGTTACAAATGTTACAATCATCGGTAAAGATACTAATTAGTAAAGACTCAATTATAAAAAAATATTGATTGGGTAACTGGCTGGCCAATTCCAATCCATCGGTCCTCTCATTGCGTTGTTTTTCGCCTACATTCCCACATTGAGGTGGTTTCAGGGACTTAAAATTTGTGTGGGTTGCTCAGTAGCTCTTCAAAACTTTTTTAAACTTGTTTTAAAATTGGTTTGAATCATGAAAAGGATACATATAACATAATTTCTATATATTTATAATTTTGGATTAGGTTGGGATCACGATCATGTTATTAACGTTAATTAGGATGAGAATATGATTCACGAATGTATTGTAGATACGCGTACGAGAAATACGAGAATAATTTACGAGAGAAAGAAATTACAAGAGATACGAGAAAAAAAATTGTAACGGTATTAAGTTGTATTTGCGAAGAAAAATTAATCTTCTCATATTGCGCCGCCATGTTAAATATTTGTTGACAAAAAATTCATGATCTACTTCCCCAAAAAACCCGAGAAAGTTGAGTCCAATTGGACAATAAATAACTGACAAAATTGTTAGAAATCCTGGAGCCTGGATATTTTTTTTGGCAAAAAATCCGTGACCACTAAAATCCCAAGATACAGATTGTGAGTGTGAATGGAACTTTAAATCACAAAAATCGCAGGCATCTTGGAGCCGCCATCTTGAATATTTATTCTAATAAAAAAATCTTGTTTTGCTACTCCAGAAACCCCTAGATACATATTTTAAGTCGCATCGGACATCGGTTCATAATTTGAAAAATTCGAGAACCTTCTTGAAGCCGCCATCTTCAATATTAATTTTGATAAAAAAATTGTGTCTGTGATCCCAAAATTCCCGATTTTAAGACAAAAGTGTTAGCCATCATGAATATTTATTTTGACAAAAAAATCGCGATCTGCGACCCAGAAAATCCCGAGACACCGATTTTCAGCCGATTCGGACCATAAATGGCCAAAACATCCGCCATCTTGAGTCGCCATCTTGAATATTTATTTTGACAGAAAATTAGTGATCTCACCGACCTCGAGTGAACTCAACATTCCCGAGACCCCGATAACCAGAGATGGCTAACAAAACATTCGCGAATGACATGCGGGTTCTCAGAAGACCAAAAGTGACGATTACGTCTGTTAAAAATACCTTCTATGCTAAATTTAGAAAAAAATTGGGATCTACTTGTGTTTTAGTTAAAATTGTACATGTTTTTCAGCATCTCTTGACTGAAGTGCAGAAATAACATTGAACTTAAATGCATACAAACCACTACTTTTTAAAATTCTATAGTTATAGAAGATATTGAAATGCTTTAATCCTGTTCTACAGCCCGAATTGAGGATTCAGAATATGCATTATATACAAAGATATTGATTATGTTTGTTATCATCATCTGAAATTATAGGCTTTGGCAAAACTCCATCTGCAGAAATCCGACCATTTTCTAATTGATTGTTCCTAAGATATCTATACTCATACTCATTGTTGTTGGTAAATTAGGGTATCTCTCATTAAACACTCTGCAAGTAAATTATCTATTCACTATCATATTATATTCTCAAGAATAAATAATCCTTACAGGATGTTCTGCTCCTTTTGGAAAAACCAACTCATGATGATTTCATGTTATCTTTACTCGGTATTGAATTTCAACTACCGCTTTTTTTTAAAGAAATTAATATGTTCAAAGCGGTTAATTTTAGGAATAGGGAAACTTAATAAAAGTCCACCTCAAGTTTTAGATAGAATCAAAAATTGTCGAGGAAATAAAGTATGAAAAACTGCGTAACTTCCGATATTTTGAGCAGTAAGATGGATCTTCATGCAGTTTTTTTCGTTTGATTTTTCAGGGCGTCTACAAACTTTGTGAACTAAACTGATCAAATCAATTTGGAATAATGCATTTTTCCATTTAAAAATATGCATTTTAGAAGTGCATCTCGAAGAGACAATAAATACAAAAATTACAACTCGTTAAATATTGATGGACCTAAGCTGCAACTGCTCACTGCAATAATATTTATAACATAACATAACTCACTATTACGAATAAATCATTAAATCACTGATTCCCTAATTTTGCACCATAATCCTCTGAAAATCAAGTACACCATACAACTATTTAAAGCTATATTGTGCATGGAAAAATGTATGTGATACTTAATAAAATCAAAGTAGGGTAGATTCAAAACAATTTATATCGATATATTCCTGACTTCTGAATAATTTCTTAGTCCACAAATATTGTTTGAATACTTGAATAATTAATTAATCCACCTAATGAATGGTATTTCTTAATGCTTTCCTAGTTAACATTGCCACTACATAGAGCAATTAAGCAAATAAGTGCAACTAGAATTGGTAAACACTTTCTTCGCCAATGTCATTGCTGATATATTAATATTGATCACGTACGACGTATTTAATATACAAATCCCGTCTAACAAATACTCCTGATATAAAAACGAAAAGAAAGTGATGTTTTTGTTTATGCCAGTGTGAAACAGGACGGTGATGGTGATAGTTTAGTTAGTTGTCAAAGGACAGGATTAGAATTCGTACAAAAATGGATAGCCGTCTGGTGAGTCTACATCGAATAGTCATAGTTGAGATATTTGCGGAAATGTAGATTGTTCAGTAAAATAAGTGTTGTGTTTGGGATATTTTTAAAGAATTGACCTATATAACAAATAATCTATAACAAAATGTATAATAAAAGTATGTAATACAAAAATGCTACAATGAGCTGCAGTCTAATGCTTTGAACTATATATAGCAAATTGATTTGTAACTCTCCTGTTTTTATAGAAAAAGACAGACAGGTTGTTTTTCCTATTAAAGTGACGATCACAATATTATCGTTAATTTCTGTACTATACATTACAAAATCGTTATTACTGTCTGTTTTGCACGATTTCTATAAATTGCAGTTAGCTATAAGTAAGTTCTCTAGTTTAAATAGTCTCAAGTTTACTACCCATGGAAATTTTATACTCATCGAGTTGAAACGTTGTAATCTCCTTATCTAATGCGTTTCAACTATCAGCCAAGCTCTCTCATTACCAGTCGGTATTAGTTTGCAAAATTTCACAACCGGGTTTAGGCGTTTCACGTAGTGCCATAAAATTTTTATGGGAATATTTTTAAACTATAAAAAATACGATATATTATTATATAAATGCGTAAAATCAATTTAGTAAAATTAGTCCTTCCTCTGAAGATTCTGACCGACTATCTTCAGTATGTTCGGCTCCTATTTTAATATTGATATGTTCTATAACTATGTCAATATGATTGTGGTTCCCGCATTTTATCTTCTTCTTTTAGCACGTGATTTATACAACTATTCTATTTATCTAGTCACTCATTCCAAAGAATTAGAATCATGAAACGGTTGAGGGTATCCCGTTTAAACGGGGCTGCTGGTCGTGAATTAAACCGTTATAGATGCATGCATCCCATTATTTTTTTTTTCTTGGTGAAAATGAAATTTCAAAGAAAATACCTGTGGAGTGTGAGGTGCAAAGTTACATATGAAATAATACAAATTATTACCAAAAACCCATATAGTCAGGAATTTGCTCAAAAAATAGGTACTTAACATATAGGTATGTTTAATTTTTTTATTTATTAGGATGTCTGATTTGCTTTTCTTCTTTTTACCTAAAGTGTGATATTTTTGCCACAGTAGTTTTTTGATAATGTAAGTGATGTATTACTAAGGATAAGTTTAACAATTAATTCCAGATCGTGATGACTATATCCATTAAAAGGGATTACAAGGTTTTGTTCAATAGATTACTCTAAAGCCAAATTATAAAATATTTTTGTATTGAATACATCTTTAGAAAACGATCTTTAAAATATTTAACAATCTTCTTAAATATAACATAATGTATATACAACTATATTAACTACATCTGGTCTAGGGTATTTAAGACCACCCCTATTTAAATTATGAATTAGTTTATAAAATTATTAATTGTTCGTCATATACAAGTTTTTGTTTGCAAGTGCCACATTTAATTTTTTTAATGCAGTATAACAGCAATACTGATTTTTATAAAATGAGATAATGTAACAGCAATAGTATGACGAAAAAATGTCTGATCTGCCTACAGGATACTTACACTATTTCTTCGCTATTGAAGCCTTCTTGTTTTATGGGCCAGTTCTATGAACACTAATTTCTAATTTACTAGAAGGATCTCTTAAAGCACGAGCCCTCTTTAGTCCTAGAGGGAGTTCAATTAGGTCTATGTAAATTTCCTTGCAAGATTAAAATTTTAAAGTTATTTTTCAAATAGTGAATTCTATATTATTATAATATTTTATTAAATATATTGAATGTTGTTGAATCTCAAATTGTATGATTTGAAATGTTTCAAAAGAACAAGACAAACAAACAAGAAAGAAGAAATTATTTGGATATGACTGTGTCATTATCCAAACATATGTCTATTATCATATTATCATATTAAACATATGTCTATTATCATATTATCATATAATATGATAATAAATAAACAAAATCTGAACCCTTATTTCTACCCTACGCAAACATACGTAACTTATTTCTACTACACGGGACCAAGTCCTCTGTCACAATGTATCTTAAAAATTAGCAAAGTTTGAAATTGTTATTACCTTTGAAATTTATGTTAATCCTTTTTTTAATTACCACGCACAAAAACCTATAACTTTTGTTGACAACACTGGTTGGTACACGAACTAACAAAAGCTGCTGGTCCTTAATGGTGGTGTCATCTAGCGGGTGTCGCCGTACTACCTCTGGAATGCTGCTATGATCGCTGAAACTCTATTATGGGATATCTACATTCACCCTCAAATTTTTTATTTTCGGCTTTCGCACTTATATTCTTTTATCACTTGAAATTTCTTAGAAAATTGTTTTTTTTGTTGTATATTGGAAACTCTTCTGCGACTGGGACGCTACCAAGCCTCTACTTCTCACTTATTATTACGATGAAAACACTTAATTTGCAGTTATTTCTGCTTGTAGATCTTTCCACTGGTGTTCTTACTTATTTAACACAAATTTAAATAGGTATTTTTACTTAAGTTTTACTGTTAATTTATAACAATTTTTTATAAAAATTGGGAGCGTGGCTGTTACCTCATCGAACGCCTTAGTTGGACCCTTTAATTGTTATATGTTACTACGGATATGCCGTATGAAAAAAATTTGCATTTCCTGGTTACCATCCTTCTTATTAATCTTTTATTCTAGACATAGTTTATTAATGCTCGATATTCTATAATTATTATTGGGACTTTTCTATTGTAATTATGCTTGATATAGATTTTTGTCCCGATAAATAATTTAAATATAATGATATTACGTTCTGACCAATCAGGGGCGTAGCTAGTTGGCGTTCTGCTATAGTATATGCGTTGATATGTAGTGTTCAATTTTAAACATAGTTACAATATCGTCATTGTTAATTAAATGCCATTTTTTGGTAAATTAACGGTTTTAAAAATATTTAAAAATTCGTCCAAATTGTTAAAAAACGTGGCGTGGCTTGTTTATTATGATAATACATCTCTTTATCAATATAAAGAGGTGTATGAAACAAATTCAATCACATCGATGTAATTCATCATGCTCTTTCAGTTTCTGATCTTTACTTTTATATTTCAGACATTTTGGAAAAAAGTGGGTACAGTTTTTTGTGAATTTGCAATTCACTTTCGATAACCATATCTGTTACAGAATTTTGTTGAGATATTTTTCAAATTATCTTCCGTAAAATATTGCTCATGTCATGTTTATTTGACTCCCCAAAATTTACTCGAGGAATGCTGTTTATCAATTGTCGATGTCGTTTTTTGAAAACCCGAAAACACAAACTTTTGGTTCACTAACGAATTCACTAAAGTAATTTCCACGGCAACTGGGTATATAGCAGTATGGTATAGAAGCAGTATGATCCAACATACACCTCGAACATACATCCGTTCATATATTCGTGATAGTCACTGTTTTTCGATTTGAAAAGCAGTGAACCGCCATGTACAAAACCATTAGCACTTAATGTCTAGGAATTTTAAGAAGCATAGTAGCACGCCTATGGCCTCTTCTAAAGCATTCGACAAGCTTCATCATGATTCTATTAGTCAAACTTGTTCAGCCACAGCAAAAATATCTTTTTTCTTTAAGTTTTTCAACAAACTTACTCTCGTACATTGACCTTACAGATGTCTTAAAGCACATGTGGAGGGCAATGGAATAATACCGCGTCGGAAGCATTCTCAACGACCTCTGTATCTAGTGTACTCCAGGGTTCACTATTAGGCCCGTTATTATTAGTTACGTAGTTGTAGAGTTAGATATATTATTTCTAAACACTTAGATATATTATTCCTATTATAATTCCTATCTTACGCATACCTGAGGTACCTACTATTAAAACCGAATGTTTGACTTGTGAAACCGTCGATGCGTGAAGTAATTCAAGTTCATTTTTTGTTAAAAGAAAAGCTTCTCTCTCAGCCTCTAAATTACTTCAATCTGCACATCTAAATTCAATCACAAACACTTTTCGTACCTTCCTTTTTCTACAATTACCTGCCTAAACTATACCTAAAATTGGAATTTCTGCAATAATTAATTTTTTTTGTGTATCTGTTGCAGATTATGGTCTTCACAGCATTAATATTTATGAAAACGGTTCTAACAGAAGCGGATTTACGACATCAGAACCTACATCAAGACCAGTTAAATCCCCTATATGACCACGAACATTCCGACAATACCGTCAAAGATCAGGATAAACGCACCATTTTCAAGCCCACTATACAAAACTACGGTTGGGCGAAACACGTAGCGTTTAAGCCTTCTGGATCAAAGTACCTATTGGGCTACAGCCCGGTAGACTTAAAATATGCCCCAGTAGTTAGACCGCTGAGACCCGAAGCATATATTTATAACAAGCCAAAGGCGCATTTTCATTTAAAGAGACCAGTACAGATCAAGCCGTCTAGACCTGTGCACCAAAATGTGTGGCAAACTTCTCCAGCTATAGCAAAGCCTGTTATACCTGTACATGTACCCCCTCCACCTACACACTTTGTACATACACCACTAGCTATACCAAAACCAGCACATGTTCATCATCACCACGCCCAGTTGGATCATGTCCATGTACAGCCCGTACAACACATTGACCATGTTCATCAATTTTCTGCTCCACATGTGGACCACATACATAAATTTCCTGCTCATATAGACCAGGTGCATCCCCTTCCTGTAAATCACGTACATTTCCAACCGGTGAATCATGTTCATCCAGTACCTGTTCCGCCCGTAGCAGCGGTACCTCAACATTTACCAATTGCCGTACAACAATTGCTGCCGTCGCCTTTATTTGAAGTAACTAAACCTAACTTAGGAGTATTGCCATTCGGAGCAGTATTTCCATCTCCTGTGTTGAGGAATGTACCTGCTCTTCCAGCCGCTGTGCCACTAAAACCAGCTTTGTTTCCACAACCGCTCTTACCAGCTCCTGTACCTTTGCCACAATCAGCCCCACGACCAGCAGTTATTGCTCCACAACCACTGTACCCACCAGGCACCCTTGTGGAATACCACGGCAACACTAACTTCATAAATTTACTTAAGGGACATGTTCCGGTTTTACCTCAAACTCCTGTAAACGCAGCACAACCTTTGCATCCTCACCACTTCCATTTGCAGTACCCACAGATTCCTCAATATATCCCCGCACAGCCGCAGCCTGTTCCATTGCCACACGAACAACATGACGTGCAGACACCTTTCATACCCATAAACCATCCAAACTTCTTGCAACAACGACCTCCGCAGTTTCATCAGCAATTACCGCTAGATACGTCCAGCCATTTCCAGCATACGGAACAGGAGAGCAATGCTAATATATATCATCAACAACTGCCTGCAAATATTCAAACTCAGTTCCAAAGTGACCAACAGAATCAGAACTTCTTTCAGCAGCAGCTACCACAAGAGGCAACGTCACAATTTCAACCAGCCGACCAATTGAACACACAGCAATTTTATCAGCAGCCCCAGCAACATCAGTTCCAAGAAGGAGATCAGACCGATCAGAGTGATCAGGGAAATCAGGGATATATTTACCAAGCACCGGACAATGCTCATCAAACCGCTATACAACCAGGAGAGACAGACTTACAACTGCCTGTTCATCTACCTCAACACCCTGGATTTTCTCAGAGCACCAGACAATTTCCCAGTAACTTAGATTCTTCCCAAAGTGTTTTTAGGCCATCTATCCAGTTAGAACCACCATATAATAAATAGGTTTAGTTTAGATATTACGTTATTTATGTTTTTAAATTATATTTGTTGTTATGTACATATTTTTATTTTTATATAGTTACCACTATTATTGGATATATTTCACATAATTGTTAACTGATGGAAGCTAGTAAGCTTTTGCTGTTAATGAGGAATAATCTGTGATTAATAAAATTATAATTTTTTATACGGGTCCTCTTTTTAATTAATAAAAATAGTTATTTATATAATAGGGATTATAAAGATAATCATTATGGTACTAGCCGTAAATATTATCAGACGAGACGTTTGCAGAGTATTTTATTATTATATTATTAATTTTAGTAATTTATTAGTTGTAATTTTAGTAAAAAAACGTTGGCATTAGTAAGTATATACCGTTGATTGCATTATTCAAACGGAAATCCGTAGGTTACGTAGGACCTAAAAAATAAAAAATATTTATTAAACATGTCAGAAAATGTTTGATGAAGCAGATGAAGATTTTTTACTTACTTTACGAAAGTAGCTATGATTCTGAACTAAGTACAGTTTGAAGAACTAATGGACTAATATGCGTAGAGAAAATGTGATAGATGAAGATTCAAGATTCAGTTTTCAGAATTATTTTATAAAAAAAAAGGTAATGCGAGATTTTTTGCAACATATAGGGATATTTTGGTATTGAATAGCATGTTAGAACTTGTCAGATAATATGTGAAAATGCGACCAAATAACACAAACCATCAACGTTTTTTTTATTTCCTATAGAAATAATAAATGCACGAAATAACTAGTTGGAATTAATACCTTTGTATTGTAGTGGATCTGGGTTTCGAACAGTCAACTCAAATTCAAAAATTTTGCCCAATCTATCAAGTCGTGTCTCCCATCATTTTGACATGGTTTGTGTAGACGGGGTCAATTGGGGGGAACTATTAATTAAAAACATGGGAAAATTGTTTTTACTGCATATCTCGACGGCTTTACAAAAAGAAAGTTGATATAAAAAAATAAAGAAAGTATGACAAAACACACATTGTTTGAAAATCTAAAGCCTTGGTTAGTGTAGCAGTAATGTGGTTGTGTTATTGTCGGAAAGAGGTCGTTGGTATAAAGGGTAAAGAGGATGACACCTAAAGGTGAACCTTTGGAGACCCCAGATTTCAACGGGCGGGGTTGTAAACATCCCTGAGTAACTGCCACTAAGAATTGGCGTGCTTAAATATGGGAGTGTAGTTGATACATAAATTGTTTTCGATTAAGGTTGGTGGTAATTCCCACCGATGCGGAATATTTTCAAATCAGGGGAGTGTTGGAGTAGGAATCAATATTGGAATTTACTTATGACATTATTTAAAAGTATCTAACACCCGAACTCAGGTACTCTTTGAGCGAGTCCAGCTAATGAATATATTCGCAGTCTACATTATTCACCTTGCACTTAATATGCACTTATTTAAATTTAATTGGTTAAATCACACCAAGCACTGGAGCACTGGAATTCCATTCATATGAATTAAGCAAA